>BQNB010080245.1:0-29990 GCA_026074375.1 Tanacetum coccineum
GCTATTTATAACCTTTGTCATAACTCACAACTCACAACCCACTGCCGAAGTGCGTATCTCATTTATTTGCATGAAAAGCGATGGACTTTATTTTCCACCAGGTGTAGTAACACCATAACATCTTTTTTTGATTGCCACGTCAGCGTCACATCAGCATAACACTAACAAGATGCTAACAAGGTGATCCGTTATCTCCTTTCTTATTTATATTGGTTATGGAGAGTCTTCATTTGTCCTTTAAAAGAGTGGAGGATGCGGGTATGTTTAATGGTATCTAGATTAACTCTTCTATGGCTTTATTCTCATATGTTTTATCGCGGACGATGCTATTTTCATGGGGTCTATGGATGTAAGCGGAATATTGATACTTAATGTATATGTTTTAAAGTGTTTTGAACGGGCTTCGGGTCTTAGTATTAATCTTAGTTAAAATTATAAACTCATGGGGGTTAGCGGTTCGATAGAGGAAAGGTCGAAGAAGTTACGAGACTATTGGGATTGTTTTTTTTTTTTTACCATATTTTTTTTTTTTTTTTTTCTGGCATTCTTTAATACTCCGTTTTCTTTTCTTGGCTTCGATATTCTAGGGGGATGTATGTCTCGGATTAAATATCATGGGTCGGAGGTTATCGACAAAATGGTTGAATAGACTTTCTATATGGAAGATGAAAAATTTGTCTATTGGAGGTGGCTCACTCTCTTAAAGCGGTTTTTGGTTGTGTTCTATGCCTATTTATCATATGTTCCTATTTTAAGGTTCCTATGTTGGTTCTTACATGTATGGAATCAATCCGGTTGTCTCTTTTTTATTATAATATTGGCAATGATCTTGATAGTATAAAAGGTCAATTTGGGTTAGTTGAATATTGTATTTGACGACATGGAGAAAGGAGGTCTTGGTGTATTCTTGTTTATTCGCGCCTTAATAGAGCAGTTAATGTTTAAATAGGTTTTTGCGATTTTTTAATCAATAAGTGATCGTTATGGGTTAGGGTCATTCATGCTATAAATGGAGTTGATGGTAGGATGGTAGAGTTGGGAATGGTCGACATACGTCGATTTGTGCGTTATTATTAAAGAAAGGATAGGTTAGCCTTCTCATGGAAATTGATCCTTATAAGTATGATGCATAAAAAGATAGGGAATGGGTCGAATGATTCTTTTTGGAAGGATCGGTGGAGGGGGGAGCAGCGGATTGAAAGAGGTTTTTCCACGCATTTATGGCTTGAGGTAAAACAAAATATTTCGGTAGCTTTCAAATTTGGAGCAGACTTCTTTATCTTCCTCTTTGCGTTAGGATGCCAGCGTGTGGCATTGAATCCGAACAGTGGGATTCATCTTTTGACAGTTTGGCTGGGAGTGATGTTTGAAGTCCATCGGAGGTAGGTGGTTCGTGGGATTTAAATGGGTCGGGGGAATTTTCAGTTGCTTCGGCACGAGGTATATTGACTAACCAATTAGATTACCAGATATTTCTTCCAAAACAAGATGGTTTAAATGGAAGTGCCTATTAAAGTCAATGTTCACGCTTGGAAGGTGCGTATAAATGGTTTACCGACTCGGTGGAACATTTCACGTAGAGGTATAGATATCCCTTCTATTCTATGTCCTCTATGCGAGACGGGTGTTGAATCTTCGAAACATTTGTTCTTTAAGTGTAGTGTTGTGTTAGAGCTATTTTTCGGGAGGGTTTGTATTGGTTGGGATGTGGTTACATGGTGAGCTTGATTCTTTTGATGAGGGTTTTCTGGGGATTAACTAATTTACGGCTATGCCTTCTAAGCATAAAAGATATTAGCAAGGGGTGTGTTTTATGGTCTATGGTGGTTCATTTGGCCTTTTCGTGGGAATAGAAGAATTTTTTGGCGTGTTCCTTTTCAAGGCGAATATTTGATGATCTAGTGCTTGTCTTTCTTTGTGTCGTTATAGATGTTTGAAAGATACGTTTTGTTGGGGGATTGGTTATAAAAAATCCTCACCTTGGTTCCTTGTAATTTTCTAGCTTCTTGCTTAGTGTTTTCTTTTAATAAATTCGCCTTCAAAAAAAAAAACATCAGATAACACTAACACCAAACACCACTCCCCTAATCATAACACCAAATAACACCCTCACTTCTTTATTTTTAATAGAACCCTAAACAATTATTTCATTATTTTAAAAACTAACCATTTCATTCATATTATAAATACAAATTACAATAAAAAAAAACACATTTCGAAATTAATAAACACGTTACGAAATTAAAAAACATTACGAAATTAAAAAAACATTACGAAAAAAAAAATAAATTACGAAAAAAAATAAACAACTTAACTCGTCCTCGTCTTCGTCGTAACTTGTCGCCAAAATCATTTCTCATTTTGTTTTTGATTAATAGTTTTTGCTTCTTGATTCCCAATAGGCGTCGTCGTATGTCCTAAAATCCTTGGTGCTAGTAGTAGGGAAACCCTCAAAATCCTCCAACCACATTAGTGTCGGTCTTTTCGGACTTTAGCTTCGGAAAAGCCCATTTCGGCGGCTTCCCGTTTCAGTCGAAGTCCTGCTCCATTTAAACTCCCCGAATTGGGTTGTCGCGCTTCTTCCACCGGGCCTGTCGTGGCCGGTCAGATTTTTTTGGTTTTCTTGGCGGGGCCGTGGTTTGCCCGGCCGGACGTGCGTCGTGCATCGTGTCGAATAGATCCTCTTGGGTAGCCCCGGGGGGGAAGTTCTCCGGTTTTTAAGTCCAACTTGTTGGTGCGTTTCATTTCGGTGGATATACTCAAAACGGCCCAGCTCTTCTTGAGAAAACGCGGGACCCCTTTTATATGTCGTTCGGTAAATACTTTGAGCCCGTTTCAAATAATCCACATTGTTTTCGCCACTTTTCCCCAAACGTTTGGCCCGTTTGTATGCGGCGTTGAACTTTTGGCAATTGGCATTCAACGTATGCCATTTACTAGTCAACATATCATTTGTACGTTTTTGAAAACTTTTCGAATTGAACTCGTTCAAAAACCCTGAGATACCAAACGTTTCATTGCTTTTGGGTCCTTCCGACATTATTATCTTCCGAAACGACCACGTAACATGTTGCAAGCAATTCTTCTTCGACCGGTAGCCAACGAAATAAAAACATTACGAAAAAAAACTACTCGTCTTCGTCTTCGTCGTCCTCGTCACCCAAATCATTTCTCATTTTGTTTTTGATTAATTGTTTTTGCTTCTTGAAAAAAGCTTGTTGTTGTTCTTGTTGGTATTGTTGAAACTGTTCCGGCGTCATCGACCCGGTGAGGAGATTCATAAAACCGTTGTTGGGAAATTCGGACATTTTTTTTATTGCTAAAAAGATGTATATTTGTATTTGAAGAGTGGTGAATTTGTATTTGGTAATGTGTTGTATATATAGTGAGTTGAGTGAGGGGGGTAAAATGATTTTTTTTTTAAATTCAGCCGTTTTAGGGGGTAAATTGAAATTTTTTTAATTTTTTTTTAAAAAAAACTAGCCGTTGGGGGGTAAAATGAAACTTTTCAAAATTGAGGGGGAAAGGGTAAAATATAAACAAACCGTTTCAGGGGGGTAAAATGAAATTTTTTTATAAAAAAAAAACCCCCAACGCGCGTTGGCCGGCCAACGCCGGACCCAACGCCGGACCCAACGCCGGACAACGGTGTAGTAACGCCGGCCAACGCCGTTGCCGGCGTTACTACACCTAACGCTAGAAAAAAGGTGTTCGATGAACATTTCAAATGTGTTGATAGTTTATTGATTACTATTAATGGCAATAATAGCAAATGAAGTCAAAGTGTTCAAATGGATTTTGTGTGACTGGGTTGAAAGTTGAAACTTGTTGGTTTTTTTAATTATTATAGACGAGTATTTGTGCATAGTAATATGATTTTATAGTGGTAGATAGTTGTAGCGATAAAAAAATGTTTATCCGTTATAAGTCGAAATTAATAAAAGTTTAAGGATTTGAGATTAAACACTATTTAAACCGAATAAAATTATGGTTTTTATATATAGTTTTTTATTTTATTTTTCAGCATTCAACAATAACATGTAAATCCTTTATATATAGTATTAATTTATTTTAATTAATTTATTTTTAATTATAAAATATGAAGAAAGAAAATGAATGAAGAAATTCCAAAGGTGTTTCTAGTTCTTATTGTTTTAATGATAAATTTTCATTTTACTTATTACTTTGTAACTCTATTATATTAACGATAAAAAAATGTGTACACGGTCATATTTAGTCTTGGTTTGTAGTTCCCTGGTTGACGGCAGGGGCTTTAACAATAACCATCACTGTAATTATATCTACCGAAGTTGATAAAGAAAGAATTAAGATGATAAAAATGCTAAAAAACTAGTCAAATATAAAAGTGATTTAATTTTATTTAATTCTCTGTACTTTTATCTTATATTATTGAAATAGATTTTCAGTAATCAAATTGTACTTAAGCCTATAATTAAACTGTTATTTCTTTGTTAAGTACTGTAATAATTCTTTCGGTGTGTTACTTCTATGGTAAGTGTGCTATTAAGCTATAATATTGGTAATCGATCTTGTATCTTAGATATTTAAAATAAGTCGAAATGATCTCCATATCATTGTAAATCTGCCGATTCACTTTACTTTCGCAATTAACATTATACTTAAAATTGTTGCAAGATGTACAATTCACTACAGGGTTTAGGAAAAGGAATAACTTTTTTAGAAAATAAAAATAAAAAAAAAAATAATGTATGGTAGTTAACCTCAAAAAGACTAAGGTTTCATTTAACTTTGAGGTTTGACGAGTAAAAACGACCATTTTTACACAAACTCACAAGTCTTTTTTGACGATTTTTTTCCAGTTCTTGGCACAACATGTGTATCATAGTGATGTAAACCTTGGACCTCCTAGATGTTATTGAAAACAAAAATTTTTAAAACTATAACGTACTCAAAGTCCATTTTTTATTGGATTGTTTTCATGAAGACTTGTAATTACCTCAGTTTCGTATATCAGTTTTTGATTATTCCGCAAGACATTATGGGAGTCAAACTAAACTAGGACCACCCAGAAGCTGTATTAGTGCAGTTATATATGTACTCTACGTATTAATTAAAAACAGGTTACGTACCAATAAGAAAATTGTTATCGTAACCCTTGAGAAAAATATGACACTAGAGAATGTAATGCGTGAATGAAATGTCTTTGTACATTTGCAGAAATCGTTTTCGACTTCTACGATCATGTTTTTTGTTAACGTACTTGGTGTCTTGGTAATTTTTTATATACTAGAAATGAAAAAAAGAATTTCAGCCCCGCGTTTTCTTTCCCTATTATAATAACAACAATTACTATCTAGTACAAATGAAATAGAAAATATAGAACCAAAATCCACAATGGCAAGCACACCAGTGTTTTAGTTTATATTATCTATCTTTTTTAGGTTCCATTATAATTCCCATCATTCTCTTGTCCATTCATCAAAAGCAAAGGCATGCTACACTTCAAAATCCACCCACACCTCCATCTACAATTCCTAATTATTCCGATAAGTTTGTAGAACTTGGGACTCATGGAATCCTGCTTTTGATTGTTGTTCTTCTTGGGAGCGTGTTACTTGCTCCACGAACCGGAAGGGTTACCGAGCTTCAGCTATTCTGACCCCCTCCTCCTTCAGATTTCAAACAAGTTCCAATATCTTCAGACATCTTGACTCCTCTTTTTCATATCAGGTCACTTGAGCGGCTTGATATATCGTGGAATTTTTTTGAAGAAGGCGAGATCCCTGGAGATGGGTTTGGTAATCTCACCAAACTGCTTCATCTTGACATCAGTTATAACAACTTCAATGGTTCCATCCCCAGCCAACTTTTCCAGCTAACAAATTTACGTTACTTGGACATGGGTTATAATTATCTCGAGGGAAAACTAGGACCTGAAGTGGGTTCTTTTCGAAAATTGACTACATTGAGGTTAGATCGTAACCGTTTCCAGGGTCCGATTCCTGCTCAACTTTTTGAACTTGAATCTCTCCAAGAACTTGATCTTGCAAACAATAAGCTCGGGGGAGGTATAAGTCCTGAAATTGGTAAGCTTCGAAATCTTTGATAACTGTCATTGAATAATAATAAATTTTCTTTGGGGAAGAGATTGAAAATTTAACAAAGTTAATGGATGTTTCATTACAAAATAATCGTTTCTCCGGTGGAATCCCATCATCAATTGCAAACCTCACAAAATTAGAATCACTGGATTTGTCGCACTATGCCATACTTTTAAATTTTGGTGGCCATATGCCATACTTTACCATCGGAAACACGGCCGTCTCATTGATTTTGGTGGTCATATGCCATAGTTTTAAATTAGCCCCTAAGATACAATTTTGTTGATACATATATAAGCTTCATGCATGTCGCACTAATTGTTATAAACATACCCAAAAATTATACTCCATCCGTCCCATATTAAGTGTCCATAATGGAATCTTTTAAGTCTTTTTTCCTCAACTTTGACTATAAATATTTTTGTTTGTGTTATATAATATTGAACGAAAATTAAGGCACAATCAAAAAGAATTTGATGTATTCCTAATAAAAATAATTTGAAAATAACGTAAACTAAGAATTGTGGGTGGAAAATGAATTGAATGAGTTATGTTATGTCTTCAATATTCAAAAAAGAAAAGTTATGTCATTTATTCGTCACAGCCAAAATAAAATACTACAGTAAATGAAAAATGATGTAATTATTTCATAAAACTACAATTGTTAAATCAGTATGTGTTGATCGGTTCGATTTTATACCGGGTTATTCCGGTTAAATTTTTTTTCTTTGGGTCAACCCGAAAACTGAAGCCGAACTAGATTTCAACCAAACCGAACCGAAAACCGAATTTGAATTCGGTTCGGTTTTCGGGTTGACCCGAATATCCCGAATTACACTATTTATTTTTTTTAAAAAGAAAAAACTACATAGATATTTAGCAAAAGAAATTATTTTAAGAATAAAAAGTTTTTATATTAGGATAAAATTTTATTGATATTTATATATATATAAATATATAAAAATATATATAATATATATATATATAATATATTCTTTTCAAAACCATTCTTAGTGCGAGAACTGACAGAACCCATAAAAAACATAAAAACATCCCACCCTTTTTAAAAATAAAAAAAAATACATGAAAACCGGTCAAATCGTAAGAATCCACCTATATTCTTCAGTATCATCATGAACTCTTCCTCTTTTTTCACAAAAACCTTACACACGGCCGCAATATTGTTGTTGCACGCTTTATAAGAACATACATGCACACCTTCAAAGAAAAATTTTGTATTTTCAATTTCTTATCAAATTATTTATAACAACTATGTTTTTTTAAAACATATATGTTGTTTTTAAAACATATGTGAAAAAAATACAATTATTGAAGGCGTTCGCATGCATGTTTTTAGGTGTTCTGTCAGTTCTCGCACTAAGAATGGTTCTGAAAAAAAGTCTCACTATATAAAATGTTTTTATATTAGGATTAAATTTTATTGATATTTATATATATATAATATATATAAAATATATATATATAAAAATTCGGTTTTCGGTTCGGTTCTCGGTTCAGACTGTCAAACCATATCCAACCCGAGAACCGAATTCGTAGTTCGGTTCGGTTTTGGCAAATTCGGTTTGGTTATTAGTTCGGTTCGATTATTTTCGGTTTGGTTCAGTTTTGGTTTTCGGTTTTCTCGGTTTTTCTGCTCACCCCTAGTACAATCAAATCAGGCCCTTTATAAGCAAATTCTAATGGGCTTATTGTTACCGCTTACCAGCCGGGCCTAATTGGAAATTCTGACTTTTACAGGAAGACTAACCAACTTGACTTTTCTGCGCCTGAGCTATAACCAGTTTACAGGCCCAATACCATCATCGATGCAAAACTTGAGCAAGTTATACTACCTTTCGCTCACCGACAACATGCTCGCAGGGGAGATCCCAACTTCGTTATTCAAAATCAGAACTCTAACGGGATTAGCAATCGGTGGAAAAGGAAGCAAGTTGATTGAATAACCACAAAATCTAAGGTTGATCCAAGATGTAGTCTTCAATGGATCTCAATGACTTCTTGTGGAATTTCAGGCCAAATTCCTGAATGGATTTCATCACAGAAAGAATTGGTTGTTCTTGATTTGAGCGGGAATAAATTGGAGGGAAGATTCCCACATTGGCTGGCGGAGATGAACAACATCCGATTCATATCTCTTTCAGATAACAAACATCAACGGAACAAATCACGCCTCTCCTATCTTTGGAATCTGATCGGTCTATTTAAACTAATAAATCATACACAATAAGCATAAAACAACTTTAACTATCACATTTAAGCTAAACTAAACGTCAATAAGCAAAACTTAAGCAATTTTTAACTAATTAGTAAATTTTAAGCTAGAAAAGGAGAATGTAAACTTACATAAGCCTCTGCTCTAAACAAGGCTATAAAAGGCTCAATTGAGTTATCAACAAGCTCCAGCTTATCAAGTGATAAGCTGGTAGGGTCCTGGAAGTCCTTCCATAACTGACTTCCCTTCCATTAAATAGCTTTGGTAATTTTGATTGTGGAATTAAGTGTCAATAAGCTCAACTAAGCTTTTGAGAGCTTAGTTGAGTAAATAGCCAGCCTAAGAGTAGATAAGAGCCTATGAGCTTATGTGAACAAAAGACAGCTTAATCAAACAGTTTTAGATTTAAGGAAAACTTAAAGTGACAATTGATCAATAAGAAAAACAAACTTTTATTACTAATATGAAATTGATTACAAACTTAAGAGAAGGTTACATTAAGTAGAAATCTATAAGCTAAAAACGATTTGAAAATTACATAAGCTAATTCTAAAAGCTACTCTCTATGACTAGCTTATCTCTTCCAAAGTTGGAAGAGACTATATATAGTACTTACAATATATCGGGTATTTGAACCCGACTTAAACCGAAAAACGTACTATAAACTATTAAACTACGAGCTATATGAAACAGTAAAATATGCGGGGTGACCGAGTCTTTTTCTAATATCCAACAATTTAAATTCCTCGTCTTCTAATATCATGTTATGTAAAATTATACAACAATACCTGATTCTCTTGAGGGTGTTGATTTGCATTGCACGCGCGGGTTGTCGTATAATACCCCAACGACCTTGTAGGACTCCGAATGCCCGTTCAATATCTTTTCTTGCAGCTTCTTGAACTCTCTTAAACTTCAAGGATTTTTCATCCCTTGCAACAGAAAACGTTTTGACAAACGTAGACCATGCTGGATAAATACCGTCGGCTAAATAGTAACATTTCCTATATGTATGCCCGTTTACAACAAACGGACACTCTGGAGCTATATCAGCAATTTCATCATCAAATAATGGGGAACCATATAACACATTTAAATCATTATTCGCACCAGGAACCCCAAAATATGCATGCCAAATCCACAATTTTTGATCAGCAACAGCTTCTAACATAAGAGTTGGGTATTTATGAGTACTCCTTTTGAACTGCCCATGTAAGGCCTTTGGGCAATTTTTCCAATCCCAATGCATACAATCGATACTCCCGAGCATTCCCGGGAGTCCATGTTTTTCTTCGTGCAATTGATATGTTTTTTGAATATCAGTTGCAGTTGGCCTTCTTAAAAAATTATTATGATATAAAACGTGAATGCATTTAGTAAAGTGATCTAAGCATTCTCGTGAAGTACGTTCAGCAATTTGCAAATACTCATCAAATGCATCAGGTGCAGTGCCGTATGCCATTTGGCGTATGGCGGATGTGCACTTTAAAATAGGACCAATACTATTACGACCGATCGCATCGATCCGTACTCTAAAATACCTAAAGTACTCAGGCAGGGGTTGCACATTATAACTTAAGATATCGTTGAGTATTTTATTAAAAAGTGTAGAACTCATACGATACCTGCGCCTAAACTTTTCTTCAGGATATTTCGGTTCATACTCGTCGTCACCAAAATAGTCGTCGATTAGCCTTTGTTCCGCCTCTTCTCGTTCACGAAATATATATGTCCTCCTCCTCTTTGGACCATCACTCGAACCCCCGGCTTCTTGCTCACACAAACCCACATAATGTTGATACGACTCATAATCCCGCATATATCGATCATAGTCGGGTTGAAAGAAAGCATCATAATGATCGTATGTGTCGGTTGGGTCGAAATCGTTGAGATTATTTTGATCCATATTTGAAAGAAAAAAGAGAATTATTGAAGTAGAAGATGTATTGAAAATGTGTGTGAAGTATGAAATAAAAAAGGGGTATTTATAAAAAATTTAAAGGGGTAAAATTATGATTTTTAGGGTATTTTTTTGAATATCCGCTCCCCCTAACGGATAGATTTAAAAAAATTGAGTTTGGCGTGGGCTGTTAGCCACGGCGCGAAGACCCTTGGCGCGAGCCATGGTGTCGTGCGCCGTTAGCCATTTTGGCGCCATGGCTTGGCACCAAGCCAACAGCCATGGACTCCCTCCCCTCTAATATGTATCTTGAAATACGTATACTATTAAATTGGCTATGCTAGTAGAAAGCAATTGCATGTGTCATACTAAATATAGCATGTATGAAAGCATAAAAACATAAATATGTTTCAGAGAATTCATTTGGTCCGTGTACCATCATAAAATAGTATGCAAGACATATCACGACATTTTGACCATGTATACTTTTATTTAAACTATATGCATTATATAGTGGTATTGTGTGCATTAATATAATACTCCTATTGAATAGCAAGTATTTTCTAATTTTTAACGCAATTTTGTGTCTAGAAGATGTTATAGATGCATTTTTTTCAAACAAGACACTATCATGTGAAGAGTAATCTAAATGACACAACAAAGCATGTAGCGACCATTTGTTCTTAGGCCAAACTGAGGTTGGTATACTTATAAAAAAGAGCCATGTGCTCATATTTTTTTTATTGTTCACAAGATATGTCAAAACAACCCTACCCGATTGACACCCCTGCCCACTACCGTCCCACTTCCTCCCAAAACCACCGACCCATTCACCAGCTATACACTCATACGCACCAAAAGAAACCACGTGTCTCTCTTCCCCTTATCAAACCCAAACCACTAACCCATATTGATTATGAAAACCACAAGAAAAACCAAGATTCACTGATACTAACACAGGCGGTTCATCTCCATCTATATCAAGAGAAATTATTTCGAAGATTAAAGATCTAATAGCAATCACCAATTTATTTGACACAGAAAAACACATATGTCCTTTAGGGTTAACATGGTATGGTTTTGGAAGTAGTTATTCCAACTTCATATTAGAATCAGATAAGTCAATGTTGCAAACACATTTGGGAGTGTTGCTGATCCGTGTACATGGTATAGAATCTAGCACAACGATTAAGAATTACTATGAAGCGAACATCTCATTGGAATTGACACCAACAATGTCCGCCATCATATGGTTACAACCTGCAGAATCCATAATTAGCAGCAGTAAAAATAAGTATTTAGATGGTCAAATTCAATTTTGACCTTAACATATTTGGACACGTTACCGGACTTGCCCGTGTTTCCACTGGATATGAAGCTCCTCATGTAGCAAGAAAGATGCTTACTTGGATTTTATCTGTGTTAACTATCACAAAGGTGCAATATTGATGAATAATATAACAATTAAAAAATACAAATACCATTTAATATGATATTACCTCTACTGAATAAGCTTAAGCTTTGCCTCATCCAATTCGATGTTACGAATAGGTTGTGGTGCTCCAGATACCAAGTTGGTAAGTGTTTAAAAACAGCCCATAGTTAAAACGGCGTCGTTTACATTGCGATCTTTGGGATCAAAGTCAAAGCATGGCAGTCGTTTACATCGCGATCAAAGTCAAAGCATGGCAGTCAATACACAATATGTTCATAGCGATCCCAAAAATATCATGTATTCCATTTCATTCAATCAAAACTTATATCTAACTGGTCATAAAGTAAAACATTGCGTATTTGCTATGGAAGTCCTTAAAAGTTAAAAGGCATAAGTTGACATTCCAAAACTAATGAGGCTAACAAAAGCTCAATTTCTTTGAATGAAATAAATATATAGATAAAAACATCTAAAAAGTGCTTTTCTGTTGTTGTACAGGCTTCTAAACGGAACCTTACCGATTTCTTATTCAAATTAATCTTGCTAAATAAATAAATGCGGGAAGTACCTAATGAGTTTGCGACACAGCATAAGGGTTTTCGAATTCCGTGACGACCCCTCCATCAGCATCCCTCCGATGAAGAGTCACTAAAAACAGAGACGCTGACTTGAACTTCTTTTCTTGATGACCGAGAAAGCTGATAAACCATTTCTTTCAGGGGAAGACTAAAGGTAAAAAAGATAAGGAATCGAGATTTTGAAAGTCGAATCGATGGACTCAACTGTTAATTAATGTCAGCAAGCGTCATCAGCAACTTGACACCAGCAGACCCACACCTGTCATCAGGCAAACCCGGCATCAGCAACCTGCACCATCAATGCGTCGATAAGTATATAAAAAATGATATCTATATGACAATGGTATTAATTCTTTTTAGTCACATATTAACTATTATGAATCATAATTCCTGGTGAATAAAAAGGTTAAAGTCAAAAGCAAAATGCCTAATGTCGCAAATAACCATACCCAGTCTGTTTAAAAGCATATCCAACCACCCGAATTCGCCTCTAACTTCTGGTCATCACAAATCAGCGGTTCAAGATTTATTATACACAAAGTTTTTTGACTCTAAGTGTCTTAGCAATTCATCACGGTCCCAGTTAACTAAATAGTCGAATGAGATCGAGTTATCGATCCAACTTTAATCGTATAATAGTTTCCGTAAATAGAACCTATTCTGGTGTCATCACAAACTGAATATTCGACCCGCATATAGGAATCATTGACCCAAGACATTAGAAATTTTAAACACAAAATGCAAAACATCTGTTTTTTAATCATATAATAGTGTTGCTCACCTATGTATAGGATTTATTACAGGTTCATGATCTGCACACGCTAGTTTATCCCTTGACATTGGCCATATGCTGCATAGTACCACCCATTACGTGTGTCTATGATTGTTGGAGTTGCGACACATGTAAACGTCAGTTCCTGCAAAATAGTCATAAGAATATAATTTTGTTTGCATTAAGTTATGATAATTTCTTTTTTAGCTAATGCATTTTGATGTCGCTGATGTATATCAGGCTTAATAATATTCAGCAAAAATATAAACTTAACTGCATACGAAGTATGACAGGGGGATTTCAGGTAGCAACTAAGTCAACATAAACCTGTCCCTATGCATTTCGTCTTCCAAAGTGTTACATTTTCCATATTGGATATTCAGCACAGGATTAGCACGGGATTAACACTGTTTCTGCTTACGAATCTGTGAAATTCAACTAATTAATTGTTGGACATTACAAAATAAGATAAGCAATTATTGTTCACTAAGTCGCATAGAAATTACCTCATAGCAAATGTCACAATGCTTCAGCTGCTGTTCGGTCAAAAGCATCTCTTCCGCACAAAGAGGGCAGCTCCTATATCCTTCATCGCTCATGTTTACCTAAAACAATGAGCGCTAACATAAGTACATGTCTCTTCACGTAGAGATATATACACACATACATACTATTGGATAAATACATACATATGTACGTGTTGCCTAATATTACTACAGGTTTCTTTCGCTAATGGCTCTTTTTTTAAGCACCAAACTTTCCTATCCTAACCAATTGTCAACTTCATATGGTGCTTCACATTCACATTATCGGGTGATCGGCTGTTACATTTTGCATACTTTTCTGCTATTTGGCCTATTTCACTTTATGAAAATACAATCTTTTTACTGTTTTGAACATGCTTTATTGGTTTACTAACTTTAAGACCAAATAACCACAATATCTAATAACCTTATAACCTAACTGATATGGCTAAGACTTACCATGAACAAACATGAACGAACTCAACATTGGCAGAGAAATAGCCGCTGCAATCCTCCACCGCAGCCGCAACCACCACGTCACTAACAACCGGCGGCATCTGTGACAGTCAAAAAAACACCAAACTTTATAAAAACCACTAAAGAAAACTGAAATTAACAAAACCCCCAAATGATGACAAAACCCTAAATTAAAGAATCAAATTTTGTATAAGAAATTTAGTAACTTTTTTGTGTTTAATTCTTATACTGACTTCCCATCCTCTTACTCTCCTAATCCACCTTCATTATCTTCAGCAACTCAAACACATTCATTTTCAGCTGAAAATTTGTTCATAAGCGGCTTGAAGCAGATAATCCAATCAATTTAAACCCAAAACAAAAAAAAATTATTAACATAAAAACATCAATAGAATCAAAACAAAGAAAACATTGTACCTTTGAAAGGATTATTAAGAAATATGGCAATAACCTTCTCGAATCATGACGCATCTGATGATCACTTCTTTTCTTTGTATAACTTGTGTGTGATACAGGAGATTGGTGAATGGTGGAGACGGTAGATGATGAGAAGATGGTTCGGGAATATTGGTGAAGGAGGATAGACAATATGTGGATAGCTGAAGTGGGTCAACGCATGGGCTGGGCTAACACAATTGGGCTGGACGTTTAACAGTTGTTAAAATGAATAGTAATTTACATCTCAAATGATAATATATATAACAAGCATGATTGCCCGCGCGTTGCTGCGAGATAAAGCAATTATACCCTAGAGACTTATAGGCCGTTGAAATACAGGCGTCGTTTTTGGCATATGCGTGTACATATGCACGCTACAGTAGCCGGCCCATTGGGCTCCTAATTTGGGCCGACCTATTTGGGTTTTTTTTTAAGTAGGCAATATAAAAAAAACGTACTGACTTATTCAGATAAAAAAATACTTGCAACATGAGGCCAAAAAAAAACCCCGCGTACTGAGGCCCATATAAGAAAGTAAAAGATATCAATCATGAGGCATAAAAAAATAAAACCGCACAAAAAAAAAATAATAGAGTTAAAATCATATTTTTGTCAGGAACATAGAAAAAATTTCCGCGACATGATTGGCCCAACACATACGCCCATTTATAAAAAAAACCAATATTTAATACATGAAACCGAAAAAAATAAACCCCGCACAAAAACTAGAATATTAATAAATATATTGCTCAGCACTAAATAGAAAAAAATTACAAAAATGTTATGTTTAGTCAGATCTAACAAAAATATTCGCGACATGAGACGAAACACATATAAGCCCATACCAACAACGCGTGAAATATAAGTCCCCGCAGCAAGCAACGGGTTAATCTGCTTGTTTATTATATGATTCAAATATAATAATGACTAACAATTACCACATAAACTAAAATAGACAATTTTGCCCTTACTTTATCAATCTTTTCCAAACAGTTTCACGTTGAACTTTGCTCACTTAGATACATATAACATTTGCAGTGTGGTTTGTAAAACATACGAGCTACAATTATGATTTTAATTTTACTATATTATTAAAGAGTGAGATTGTTGCCCCGAGGCAACATTTAATGTTTGCTTTCACCCGCCCCGACCCGGTTTTCTTCTTGGGTTTGTCCCTCTCTCACTTCATCTCAGCCTCTCCTCCCTCCCCTCCTTTTGGATCCCTCTATCACCAAACATGTATACCTCACATCCGCTTCACAAAAAAAAACACTCATTAAATCTATTCACACAATAAGATTTCAGTTTTTGAAGATTTGGGGCTGTCAAAAGTTTTGTTTTATGTTTTTGGTTTATAATTTTAGCCACACATCCACCTCCCTTAGTTTGTCGGGTTTTCCGGCAAACGATTTTCCGACGAGGCTTGCATTGTTTCAGCTTCTTCTCTAAAACTATAAGGTAACTATTACATTAAAAGGTTGCTAATTCATCGATCTTTTACATTAAAAGGGTATTGACATATGTTGTACAGATAAGTTATCAAAGTTTTATCAACGTATTAGTTAAATGAGCCACATTAAAATGACATTGAAAGGTTGCTGATTCATCGATCTTTACATATGATTATTAATAAAAGGGTATTGAAATGTTTAATGCCTTAGGTAATTTAGTGTTGCTTTTGTAAACTAAATTGGTTGCACACCAAATGTTTGATGAAATGTGTAAGTGAATATTGTAGTGACATTTTTGGCTTCTTTTGTTTGTAGTTGCTGGAAGTGTTTCCAGAGGATGGAAAATGAAGAGGATCCGATTAACAAGCAACAGATTAATGATGCACGGCTTTTGTTGAGAAACGTCATTTGGAAAACGGGTCAAAAAGGTACTCTCCATCTCATTGATTGATTTTTTTTCTTTCCGAATATTGGAGTTGTGTTAAATTGAAATCTCAGTATTGTAATTGGTAATTAATTAAGTTGGAATTTAATGGTGGTTATATGTTTAATTTATGTACAAGGAACTAGAATGCACATTTGCCTACAGATTAGTTTAACAAAGATGAGAGACGTAAATAATAATGTTACTTATTTTGATAAACTTCGATATTTATGTACTAACAGGTCAGTAGATCCAAATGCTTGGGACCTACAAGGCTACAGCAGCTAATAAACTGAATAGATTCTTCATTTGGTTTCACACCAATAGTCGATAAACCAAAATAACATATGGACCAAATTAAATACTAGATTGATCATGTTTGTTGTTGTTATGTTTTTAAACTGAGACAATTGATGTTAGCTTTGCCAAGAATTATTAGGACGCAAAATGTGGGTATGTGTTGTTATGTTTCACAATATATGCTAGCTCTGAAAAATATTTAGATTTACAGCTCATTCACACATCGATTTCATAAGTAAGTTAGTATATGTTGCATATTGTTAGAGGTTCTAGTAACACACACAAACATGCCCGCACACGTTGAGTTTATATGAATGTGTTCTCACTTTTACGCAGAGAATAAAACTTTACAAATGGGAGTTTGCCTTTATTCCATTAGTATAAGACGCTTAAACTTTCGGATATTAAAAGACTTTTACTTCATAAAATCAAGGGTGGTATGTGAAGGTTATTAAGAACATGATTTGGTTTGGTTTTAAGAGTGTATTGGTTGTTCGAGAATCAAATGGAGGGTCAGTTGTTGTCGTCGTATATAAATGTGCTAATTGTGATTGTCCATTTAATTTTTATGAATAAAAATATAAACATAAAATGATGTATCTTACATGGATACAAATGGATCGGATACTAAAATGTTCATGCTTACGCATTTACCCTTTGTTCAGGTCTCGCTTCAGCTTGGTGATATATTGTAAGAGCAGAAGAGCAGGTTGCACCACCGCCTGCAGTCGAAGCTGAACCAAAGGAAGAAGCTGCACCAGTTAGACCCACGAGAGAAGCAAAGGTAAACGGTTCGTATGTATCACAACATATGTTATTTGAAGGGTGTTTGGGAATCTGTTTTAAGAGTTATTATCAGATTATTGGTTAGCTTTTGCCATGTGGGTATAAAAGAACTGATTACCAACACCACATGAATTGTCTTCAGCTTATAATACAATTGGTGATATCGAATATGTACATAGAAAAAAGTTACGTAGGATTTGACTGCTATCTTATCCCGTTGTACTTTATTGGCTGCTTAAAATGCTATTATATAGGAAGTCACGATCATTTTTCTTAGCGGTCGATGTATTTAGCAGCCCTTATATGTATGTTAGTGCGACTCCAACGTGTAACAGCGTAGCCTATACTTTTTCATTACAAAGATTTAGTGAAGAAAAAATACGCTACATTGTGTTTGGGATTGCTTCTATTTTATGCGGCGTATTAGCAGAGAACCTTAAGAACTACCGAGTAGGGAGTGTTTGTTTAAGCTTAATTATTGTGTCTAAGCTTATGTTTGATATGTGGTTTGTGTTTTGTGATGAATACACTTATAAACGGTTATGTTCAGTGTTTCGATTAGCTTATGGTAAGAAAAGGGAAAAGAAAGCTTAGACGTCTAAAATCCTGAGGTTACAAGCTTATCTAAACACCTCAGCCCTTGAGAATATGGGAGTGAGTTTAATAGATTGCATAAATAATTTTTTTCACATGAACTTCCGAGTTAATAGTATCTGATCAACGCGCTTTTCAGGGTGTGAGGTGCAACCAAGTGGTACTGGCAGATGATCTGTTGGTCTCTATGTACCAGGAGGCACTGAAGTTCAATACTGCAGCCATACAAGCGGCTGAAGTGCGAGCCATGGTCAGGCAAACATTGTGCCAAGCGGTGTCGCTGTAGCAGAAATATTGGTCAGGTAATGGCTCCCAACTAGAGTGTTAAGTGGTGTTTGGGTAAAGGATTATATTAGGCATATATTAGCTTCTGATCAAAATGTATGGACCCGTGTTAGCATAAGGTATAATTGGTAGTATTCGTGATCTTTGAGCAGGTATGACTGTTTTTTGGTGCTGTATTTATTCTCTTATAATTAATTGTTTACTGAATTTTTGTAGGACACACAGTACCTTGAGCTGTACAACTCGAGATACGCCAGAGAAGAAGGCATTGCCATTTTAGGGAGAACGGGTATGTTATTAGGTCCAGAGCGTTACACCCTCGATCACAACCCAATAGATGTGAGAAGTAGTAGATGAAGTTGTCGAAGGTATACAACATTTTTTGCTACTTTATTTCTTCCAAAAGCTTCATTTCAGTATCGTGATTGATTAACTGATTTTTAGCTTCATAATCAAAAGTGAAATCAAAATACTCATTAACACTATACGATTCCTCTAAATCAATCATCATTCGACACAATTAAAAGGCCATCGAACACCATTTATATACATGCATACAAACATAATTTCTATCCCATGACAAGTAATGATACATTGACTTCATATTTGTAGACCTTGGAGACTATTATCATAGAAACATAAGAATTGTAGGCTGACCCAAAGAAAAAAATTGGTACCACTGAACACACTATCTGAACTGACACGGAATATGGAAGCATAATTTTTTTACTGTGGTCGATACTTTATTGGCTCAAACAACCATAAATGCTTTTAGAGATCAACTGTAGTTGCAAATTTCAACAACGAATAGTCAAAATGAGTTAAAGAGTGTCGTAGTTGGTGCACCTGAGAAGGTAAGGAGATCAGTGGAACAATGAACGTACTTGATACAATACATGTCGATTTGCTTTTTAGATAATTCTAATAGACCTAGCGATGCCTACTCGAACGTGCAACCTGTTACAACTTATAAGTTGCTCAATTAATTCTGCCAGAAGGTTCATTTGCTATGGTGTACTCTTATGTCATTTGTATCACTCAGTGTGCATGTTGTTCTTGCTTTGTAAATATTAGAATATACTATTTTTTGATAATTTGTACTAAATGCTCTTTTTCTGTGTTTCTGTTCTTTAAAAGCCTGTTGCTACTTTCATTCTTTTAATCCTTGCATTCTCATGGTTTCAGGATGGACGGATTAGCTATGAAGAGTTTCAAACCACAATGAAGGCTGGAACTGAATGGAGAAAAGCATCTCTTGGCAAGTGTCTTTTCCTTTGCAGTTTGTTGCATCTGTATTTAAAGCATGTGATCCTATAAATCAAAAAAAGGTTATACAAAAATTGATAGCATGTTTAGCCGATAGGGAAACGAGTAATAATTCTCCTGTACATTGCATGAACCAGTTCTGTCCCAAAATCAAGATATTACCAGTTTTTGTGAAACTATTAACAATATTAAGTTATTAATCTTCAGACTAAACGATCTCATGTTTATTTATGTGATCAATTTCAGGGAGGAGTGAGTGTCGAAGAGTTATTAGTGAACATGTTAGGTCTTACGAACGATGGTGATGATGATGCAAGGCAAAACCAGAGCAAATACTTATGCTGCTCTTAACTTTCAGCTGATAACTAAGTTTATTTGGTTGCACAAGCTCAATCCGTCGAGTTGTCAAAAGGTAATATTACTTGTATGGATAATTTTAATTTTGTTACGATCTTGCTAATAAATAGTTACGAACATTCTAGTTTCTGTTTGTGGTGATGGGAAATATGTTCCAATGAAACGTGTTTGTAGCTAAATTGTTTCTGAGAAAATACGTCAATGCCATTTGGAAGACGTCGTTGTAGTCGTAGTGTTTCATTTTCAAAATCTCTAAAAGATGCCTCATCAGCCCCTAATCATACACAAGGGTATCATTAATTAATAGGCGCGCATTGAATTTCTGATACCAGAATGCAAACTAAACTCTTTTACAGGATGTAACTCCGAGGTTGCTATGGGTTTTCCAACTACTTTCAGTTGTTGCTGCAGTTACTGTGCCTATCTATATAACGTTGAGTTCTACGGTTTGTTATACACACTTCATTCCTATTGATGTCTCAATGCTTGCAGCTTACTTTTCCAAATAATGTGATCAACATTAGTATCGCGCATCACTTATGCATATGTGTTTATTAATGGATAACAATTTTTAAATGGCGCAAGTGTTTGATTATGTACTCTTGGGAATGTTGCAGGTTCATGCTTACGGGAGATCACATGGAGTATATAACTACACACTAGATCCATGCAGTCCGATATAGGTAACGGTGTAAAGCGAGAAAACATGGTAGTTGAGCATGCTGAATCAACCATACCAGACTCATTCAAGGGCGGTTTCTGCGCATATAATTTCACATCAGGGCAGCAAAAGGTGGATTCTGCTAGGATTGGCAACGTGAATACAGTGCATATAGAGAAAGTAGATTCGGACATGAGGCACTCGAGGTAAAGAATGAGACACATCCTTTATGGACGCGGCATCGAATTCAAGACATGAACAAACGCTACACACTTGCACGTTGGGGTTTATTCAACGTATTTGTATATCATATGTGATCACTATAGGGCATGTCAAAGTAGTTCTAGGAATCAGATGCTATTTCTTGATGTGTATGCTCAATAACAAAATAAAACATCTGTAATTACACTTAACCCCGCGCTCCGCGGCGAAGCGCACATGAAAACCCTCGTTGTATTTAAGTTGAGAAAAGAAGTTAGTCTCGTTTTTCACATCACTTCCTTTTTCTTTTGAAAGAAAAAGAAGTATGCAATTTTTGTTGGAATATGTCCAAATATAAATTATATATGTCTGAAAATTTATTCGAACATAAGGGGCGGGCACACATTAATATGTAGAACAACGTTTTAATATATTAATTAGTGTTTAACAAATTATCGTTAAAATGTTTAACAAGATTTAATATTAGTCGTTAAAACGTTAAAGGACTAAATATGCAAAAACCGAATAAAGGAAGGCTCCGGTTTGCCATTCCTTTTCCTAGTCGGCCGAGAACCCCACTCCTTAAGGAGGTGGGAGGCTTTGCTTGCATGCTAAGCTAAGAGGAGTATATAAGTAGGTCTTAGGGTCATTGAGAGCTCATAACTTGAAATCCCTAAACCCTAAAATCTTCTCCTTGTCTCTCCTTTTGTTCGACCGGTTCCAAACCCACAAACAGTTTTCGGTTTTTGTCCCCTTGTTCGTGCGATCGAGAAAACCTACAAAGGGTTTAGGGTTTTGGTATTTTCCTTGACTAAATTTAAAACCAAAAGGTTTTCGGTTTTGGTTTTTGGTTCGACCCATTAGAAATCAAAAGGGGTTTTCCGTTTGGTTGATTGTCAAGATTCGGTGATCGTTTGGTTAACCACTACTAGTACTAGCATACACGTTGTTTGCTAAGAACGTATTGCGTGTGTCGACTTAGAGGGATTATATTTTTAATCCTAAGTGGTTACGCGTAAATTTAACGCGGCGTTTGTTAATTGCTAAAAGGTACGCAAGTTCTTAAACCCTTGTTAATTATAAGTTCTATACGTGTTTGATCTTTCCGCTGTGTACTCGTAATGTATTTAAATGGTTAAATAGATGTAAAATCCTAACAGTGGCATCACGAGCCAACGTGTAGAATTTGTAATTACAAGTAAATAAAATTAGACAAAATTATGGTTCTTGATTAATTTTTAAGCCCTTTAGGCGTTTTATGCATCAAGATTTGATCTTTGTGCATCAAGATTCAATCTTTATTAGTTATAAAATTAATTATACGAATTCGAGGTTGTATGCAATTTTACGGATAAAACTTGATATGTTTAATTGTAAATTGATCGGTTTTATGTTTAAATTAATTGTTAATTCGGCATCCATGATAAATACATGCAATTTATCATGGAGGGATATGTGATATTAATCTTATTAATTGTTAAAGAATTTTTATGCAAATATGATGATCAAGAATTAAAACATAGACATTAAATTTATGTGGTTTTGATCCATTACTTTAAAAGCTAGAGAAGACCTTAGCTGTGTCTTAATGGGGCCTAAAAGTTGTTTAAAATTTTATGTGCTATGTGGTGTATAGGACGAAGGAGCCTTATATGGATATTTACATGTTTTAGTTATTAGATAATTAGGATTATATCGTGATATTTGCATGACTTAATTGTTAAGTGTTATTTTTTTGAATAATTGTTATGTGAATTAGTTTTGTGTTTATATTATTTTATTTTAAGTTTGACTTGTGAGAAAATAAAAGGGTTTTTTGAAAAATAAATATAAACATGACTAATTATTATGAAATCAGATTTATTATGGACTATTTATAGGTCATAATGTGTTTTCTAAATTAAAATTTTATTTTTATCAATGACGTAATTTGAAAAAGTACTACTTAGTTGCAAGGATAAGGTTCGGGGAGACTCATCAAGACTTTGGTCTTGTAGATACCATTACCCTATAATACCTGACTACGTTGTAGTTTTCTTACCTTGCATACTATTTAGGAAGTCGCAAATGGTCTAGGGTTTGAATGGTTTTTAACCATTCTTTAATCTTTTCCCGCGATAAAATATAAAGTCTTTATATTTGAAAACACGTTGAATCGTCAATTTTAAAAAGGTAACACTATTTATACATTAGATGTATAGAAAATATGTGATACCGTAATAAATAACTTAATTGAGTAAATTTTTTATTAAAATCTATGATACGAAGATGTATGCATGCTTCTTCGTACATATTTGTCACGACAAATATTATACCCTTTTTAAATAAGTTATTGCCATCCAATTTGTAAAAACACTTGTAGATGCTTTTTACTATGCGTGAGACGTATGTAGATCGTAATCCCAAGGTGATTATACACTTTTTCGTGAGACGTTAGTGTTACATAATCACAGTTTTTGATTGGACGACTTAATTGGTTTATTGGTGAGACCTTAAACTCAAGGCATAAGATGAGATAAAATATGCTTACTAGAATATTATTGTAATAAAGTAAGTCCCAAAAGGTTCTAGGAATTACACTGGTGGCAATTATTGATCGTCAATTACCTTTTGAATACACCATCACTAGCAGATCAACTGATGTGGAGGTGGTATGTCAAGTAGGATCCTATCCTTTAGAAAATAATTATTTATTTGATTAAACATGGGTAGTTAATTTTTTTCAAGGAGTATTATCAAAAATACTAATTCTTGAACTTTAACTATGTTTTGTAGATGACACACATGTTCAAAACATAAACCATTCGGCTTTCAAGTCGATGTTTGAAAGAGAAAAACTTTCTGGAAATAATTTTAATGACTGGTTTCGTCAACTTAAGTTAGTCTTGAGAGTTGAAAAGAAAATGTTTGTCATTGAACAGCCTATTCCCCCCTGCTCCTGCAGCCGATTCCGCAGCAAATGTGCTGGCGGAATGGAATGCAATATATGATGCATATAATGAAGTGGCTTGTCTTATGCTCGGTAGTATGACTCCTGAACTTCATAGACAATTTAAAAATTATTCACCTTATGAGATGCTTCAGGAGCTTAAATCTATGTTTGGGAAACAAGCTGGAGTGGAGAGGTTTGACCTAATCCAAACTTTCCATGCTTGCAAACAAGAGGAGGGTAAATCAGTTGCTGCATATGTCCTACAGATGAAAGGATATGTAGATCAACTAGAACGTCTTGGTTATGTGCTACTACAAGATCTTACTGTTGGTCTTATCTTAAATGGCCTCACTAAAGATTTTGCTAAATTTTTGAGAAATTATAATATGCATAACATGGGAAAGACAATTGGTGAACTACATGCTATGCTCATTAAGTACGAAAAGGGTTTACCTTGAAACACCGCATGTAATGATGATTAAAGGTGGTAAAATTCAATAAGCCAAAAAGAAATCGCTTAAAGCTAAAGGCAAGGGTAAAGCTAATGGCAAGGGAAGTGATAAACAAGTTTATATCCCTAAGTCTAAAAACTCTAAACCTTCTGCTAAAGAGCACCCGGTTAAGGATGACACCTGCCACCACTACAAGGAGGTGGGTCATTGGAAGAGGAACTGTCATGTTTTATCTTGCTGAGTTGTTGAAGAAAAAGAAGCAAGTTGGCTCTGCCAGTTATTTAGGTATCTTCATAATAGAATTATTTGCTTTCCCTAATAAATCCTGGGTGTATGACACTGGTTGTGGTACTCATGTTTGTATTACAAAACAAGAGTTTAAAGAAGCAAGGAAACTGAAGCAAGGAGCACTCTATTTGTACGTGGGCAATGGTGTTCGTGCACAAGTAGAAGCCATTGGAAGTTATGACTTAGTTTTGCCTAATGTCCTTGCGATTTGTTTAAACAATTGTTAGTGTGCACCTTCTATAACTAGAGGTGTTGTTTCAGTTCATCGTTTGTTAGAAAATGGAATTGTCCAGTGTTTTACGGATTTTGGAATTTCAGTTTCTAAGAACAATGTTCATTATTTCAATGCTATTCCCAGTAATGGTATTTATGAAATTGATATGCATGATCTTGTACCAAATGTTAATTCTATTTATAATGTTAACACTAAAAGAGCCAAACATAATTTGGACTCTACTTATCTATGGCACGGCCGTCTCGCTCTTATAAGTAAGAAACGTCTTGGAAAGCTGCAACAAGAAGGGCTTTTAAAATCAACAGATGATGAGTCATTTGATCAATGCATATCTTGTTTATCAGGCAAGATGACAAGGAAATCATTTCCACATCGTCCCGAAAGGGCGACCGATCTTCTTGGAATAATACATACTGATGTGTGTGGTCCACTCAAACATCTGTGAAGACAAGGTGCTAGCTACTTCATTACATTCACGGAAGATTATAGTCGTTATGGTTATGTTTATCTTCTTAAACATAAACATGAGGTCTTTGAAACATTCAAGGTGTTTAAAAATGAAGTGGAAAATCAACTCGGGAAGACAATCAAGGCTCTTCGATCAGATCGAGGTGGCGAATACATAAGCCAAGAGTTTAAAGATTATCTTAAAGCTTGTGGAATTTTCCAGCAGCTTACTCCTCCATACACACCACAACACAATGGCATACCTGAAAGGAGAAATCATACTTTGTTAGACATGGTTCGATCTATGATGAATCTTACAACTCTGCCGTTATCTTTTTGGGATTATGCTCTAGAGTCTGCAACACGCATTCTCAATATGGT
Source organism: Tanacetum coccineum (assembly GCA_026074375.1). Classification (NCBI taxonomy): domain Eukaryota; kingdom Viridiplantae; phylum Streptophyta; class Magnoliopsida; order Asterales; family Asteraceae; genus Tanacetum; species Tanacetum coccineum. The sequence continues at coordinate 25,501 of BQNB010080245.1, forward strand.
TCCAACCAAGAAGGTTGATAAGACTCCATATGAATTATGGTATGGAAAAGTTCCAAACTTGTCTTACTTAAAGGTTTGGGGTTGTGAAGCGCTTGTGAAGCGGGATACGCCTTACAAACTCCAACAAAGATCTGTTAAGTATATCTTTATAGGATACCTAAAGGAAACAATGGGTTACTATTTTTACTTCCCACCTGAAAACAAAATAATTGTTGCGAGGTATGCTGAGTTCTTTGAGAAAAATCTCATAACTCAAGAAGTCATTGGGAGGGCCATAAATCTTGAATAAATTCAAGATGAAGATACATCATCTTCTAAAATCACTAGCAAAATTCCTATGGAGGTAGAAGGTTTCGAACCACCTCAAGAGGCAGAGATTCCGATTTGTAGGTCTGAAAGGTCACGTCGAGTTCCAAATCGCTTATATCTAAATGTAGAGCGGAAGAACATAGTCTAGGGGATCTTAATGAACCTACTAGCTATAAAGTTGCAATGTTAGATTCAAAATCTAATAAGTGGATCAATGCTATAAATGCGAAAATATAATCCATGATAGACAATATGGTATGGGTCTTGGTCGATCTTTCTCCTAATTGTAAGACTGTTGGGAGTAAGTGGATTTTTAAGAAAAAGACTAACATGGATGGTATTGTACACACATATAAAGCTCGTCTTGTAGCAAAGGGTTATACTCAACTCTACAGGGTTGATTATGAAGAAACGTTCTCACCCGTCGCTGACATTAGAGCTATTAAGATTCTCATATCTATAGCGGCGTTCTATGATTATGAGATATGGCAAATGGATGTCAAAACTGCCTTCTTAAATGGTTATCTTGATGAAGACATTTATATGGTACAACGTGAAGGTTTTGTTGATCCTAATCATCCCAGAAAAGTATGCAAGCTTCAAATATCCATTTATGGTCTTAAGCAAGCATCAAGAAGCTAGAATAAAAGATTTAATGAGGAAATAAAAAAGTTTGGTTTTGCTTAAAATCTTAATGATCCATGTGTATATCAAAAGGTTAGTGGGAGTAATGTTACATTCCTCATCTTGTATATTGATGACATAATCATCATGAGAAATCACATTCCAAGTTTACAAAGTGTAAAAGATTATCTTAGAAAGTGTTTTGCTATGAAAGATTTAGGGGAAGCAGCATTTATTCTTGGAATCAAAATCTACAGAGATAGGTCAAAGCGATTGATTGGACTTGGTCAAAATGCTTACATAGATAAGATCTTAAAGAGATATAGAATGGATAATTCCAAACGTGGTCATATCCCCATGCAAGAAAGACTTGACTTGAACAAAACACAAGGTGCTTCAACACCTGAAGAGGTGAAGCGCATGCAAAATGTACCTTATGCTTCGGATGTGGGTTCCACTATGTATGCTGTAAGATGCACTATACCTGATGTTGCGTTCGCGCAAAATATAACAAACTATTTTCAACAGAATCCTGGTGAATGTCACTGGACTGCTGTGAAAAATATTCTTAAGTATTTAACAAATACTAAAGATATGTTTTTGGTTTATGGTGGAAATCCAGAAGCTGATCTTCAAGTTGATTGCTATTGCGATGCTGGATTTGAGACTGATAGAGATGATACAAAATCTCAGACAGGATATATCTTCATTTTGAATGGAGCCGCAGCGGACTGGAAAAGCTCCAAGTAAAGTACTACTGCAATGTCTGCTACAAAAGCTGAATACATAGCTGCTTCGGAAGCTGCGATGGAAGATGTTTGGATTAGGAAGTTTATTTCAGGGCTTGGTATAGTACCAAGAATAAACGAACCTATTAAGATGTTTTGCGATAATTCAGCCGCACTTCATTTTGCTAACGAACCGGGAGTTCAGAGAGGCGCCAGACACTACCATAGGAGATATCATTATGTTCGCGAGTGTATTGCACTAGGAGAAATAAGATTCTTTAAAGTTCACACAGATGACAATCTGGCTGATCCTTTTACGAAGGCTTTACCTAAAGGAAAGCTTAGTCAACATGCTAGGAGCATGGGACTTCGTTTAGCTAGTAGTTTCATGTAGATCCGTGTTTAGTATTTGGATAAGGGATGTTTGAACAATTTATTTTATGATAATGATACTTGATATTTTATTATTTTTATCTTAAATTGTGTCATATATGTGCATGTTTAAATCCATGAATAATGATAGTTATTATTCTAAATTAATCCGTTGTCGATTAACAATATAGAAATATTGTTAAATTAAGACAATTATGAGTGATTGGTGATATTGTAGATATTAAGGATGTGTCCATCAAACTCACATGATATTCATAATATGAATATTGGATTTTCCCAACTAACAAGAATATTACTTTATGGATCTTCGTCATTAAGTAAATCTTGTGAGTGATTTTATTTATAAAATCCTTAAACTTGAGATGCAAGTAGGTCTTGCGTATGTAGATAATCCTTCTTGATCTACTTTAAGTTATCCTGAAAAATGGATAACTAATAAGGGTTATTTCAGAAGTGATTTTGAAACATGATGACTTGACACTTGCAGTCAATATATAATTTGTTCCTTCAATAGTTGAAGAATGATGCCACTAGGCCCCTCGTAGAATTAATCAGATTTGTGTATGGCTGTACCCGAAAACTCATGTAGATAGTCTCATTGATTTTCGGTAATCTTGATTAGTTACATATACGAGAAACAGAATCATTAAATAATGGAATGACATTGATCCATATCTATTTTTAACACAGTATCGGAAACAAATGGATTGTAAATTCGTAAATTATTTGTCCGTGTCTTTATGAAACCACACTCGGATATTTCTGGGAGCATTGGCGTGTTGCTAGACGCTTATCAATGTTATTGTATAATTTATACATGTCCAAGTGGAAGCTGTTGGAATATGTTCAAATATAAATTATATATGTCCGGAGATTTATTCGAGCCTAAGGGGACGCACACGTTAATATGTAGAACAACGTTTTAATATATTAATTTAATATATTAATTAGTGTTTAGCAAACGATCGTTAAAATGTTTAACAAGATTTAATATTAGTCGTTAAAACGTTAAAGGATTAAATATGCAAAAACCAAATAAAGGAAGGCTCCGGTTTGCCTTTCCTTTTCCTAGTCGGCCGAGAACCCCACTCCTTAAGGAGGTGGGAGACTTTGCTTGCATACCAAGCTAAGAGGAGTATATAAAGAGGTCTTAGGGTCATTAAGAGCTCATAACTTGAAATCCCCAAACCCTAAAATCTTCTCCTTGTCTCTCTTTGTGTTCGAACGGTTCCAAACCCACAAAGGGTTTTTGGTTTTTGTCCCCTTGTTCGTGCGATCGAGAAAACCTACAAAGGGTTTTGGGTTTTGGTGTTTTGCTCGACTAAATTTAAAACCAAAAGGTTTTCGGTTTTGGATTTTGGTTTGACCCATTAGAAATCAAAAGGGGTTTTCCGTTTGGTTGATTGCCAAGATTCGGTGATCGTTTGGTTAACCACTACTAGTACTAGCATACACGTTGTTTGCTAAAAACGTATTGTGTGTGTCGACTTAGAGGGATTATATTTTTAATCCTAAGTGGTTACACGTAAATTTAAGGCGGCGTTTGTTAATTGCTAAAAGGTACGCAAGTTCTTAAACCCTTGTTAATTATAAGTTCTATACGTGTTTGATCTTTCCGCTGCGTACTCGTAATGTATTTAAATGGTTAAATAGATGTAAAATCCTAACACTTTTGTTGTCTTCAACTTTAATTTATCAAACGCTCTTTCATATAATTGAGATGAGATAAGATGGCCCATAACATGTGTGCATACTCATTTTGAACTAGTTAAGTTTTCTTGCCGAATGTTAAACCAATCATACAGGGTAAATTAAGCTCAAAAAACTTTCTCTAACAATAACTTGAAATTAAACGAATGTGGTATACTGGTATTGTGTCATGTATACATCATGTCTATGGATCGAGTCACAAATTCTGAATGAAGTATGCTAAATGTACACTTAATCTTCACTAAATGAACACTAATCATGATATAATCATTAGTGTACACATAGATTCATAAAAATATTTTGACTAATCATTAACAACATCTTAATTAATATATTAATCATTAATGCATTTTACTTTCTCATTTAAATTTTCATACAATTATACCAATGTTGAATTTTTTTCTTTTCTTTTTACTTATAAAAAAGTATATGTATACGTATAAACATATATACGAACATAAAATTCATAATTAGATATTACTACCTGTATTAAGACATTTTTAGTTATTTTTTCAATCCCAAACACGGCCCTATTTGAATTCGGGTTAGTCGGGTTGGTGTCAATTCGGATCGGGTCAATCAGGTCGGGTACGTTCGGATTCGAGTCAACCCGAATATGAGTAAAACGTACTCCCTCCGTCCCATAATTATAGTCCACGTTTCATTTTTTGTTTGTCCCAAATTAATTGTCCACTTCCAAAAATAGATAGAGAATTTAGATTAAGT
>BQNB010080246.1:0-29990 GCA_026074375.1 Tanacetum coccineum
ATATTTATAAGTCATTTGGCTACATAAATTTTGTTGAGAGTCATATTCGAGAGAAGTAATTATTTTGGAAAGCCACATTGAAAGAAGTAATTAAACTTTCATGAGTTGGATAAAACTGCAAGTAAATTGCGTGGAAGGTTGGTTGAGAAGGTGGCATTCCTGTCTGCATTTGTTGAAGTTGAAGTTGAAATAGAAACTAGAAAGCTACTCCTGAAAGTTAAAAGTGCTTTTTGTTAGGCATATTTCTTTTTCAAAATTCTAAGTCCAAATTCATAGGATATATAACATATATTTAGACTATTCAATTACCATACAAGTCAAGAGAAAAAGGTGTAACACATAAAAAGAAGCAAATAAAGATTTCGATTTTCTTTTGATTTGCAATGGAAATGAAGATCAGTGGTTAAAATTAATTCAAAATACCATGCTTCTGTTAAGAATAAGAAATGACATGTCTCTAGCATCCTGTGGCTAGATATGTTGCTAATAATTCAATATAGCTTAATTCTAGCAAAGATCAATCAGCGACTTAGTTTAAAAGCAAATGTTATTCAGTTTGATGTCAATTTCAAATCTTCTTAAGCAAGTCATTATCAACCCAGTGTTCGTAGGGTGGAGATTAGTGTAGAGTTCTCTGAGTTTACGATGTCGTTTTCAATTAGGCAACATGAATGTTTCAATTAGTTACGGATCTCATTACACCTCCGATGTTGGAGATTCAACTAAAAGACTCAAGTAAAGTATTTTTCAAGATTCTAATAACATAAAACTCCATATCTCAACTATTTCAAATCAATTAACAAATATCGTCATAAAGTGTTTTCTTATAGTTAAGAAGTTTAGTATAGTTTGTTTTTATCATCCTGTAGCTAGAGAGTAGAAACCTTAACCACAATTACAAAAGAATGTTTTTTTACCATCTCCGGGTTGTCACATTTTTACTGATGCTGCTACTAGAGAGTATTCTTCTCCTTGAGGATGTAGTTACATGCTCATGAGATACTGTAGTCCACGGAGTTTGAGTCTAGCATCCCACAAATTCAAACCGGGTATCGGTCGTGCCATTTGAGGGTTATTTGCAGTAAACGGATACTCATACTTAGTAATGATGGTTACACGGTTTTACCAACGTCATTATCTCTTTTCTTGGAGAATAATGGGATAAATGCATATACCAAAATCCAGTCGTTGCATAATGATTATGGACAATGTGTTCCAAACGCAATGATACCCACAATGCGATGTTTTAAATAACAACGCAGAGAATAAAAACACTCGACAATGGTGGTGAAGCTGTCGTTGCTTGCACTAGTAACAAACTTATATGTAACTAAGGATATATTTTCGATAAACAAGCGAACTACTTATTAAGGCACCCATATAACATTTTATTGACACAAAACTATACATACATGTGTACAAGTTTCTTATAATCCAACCATCTATAGTTTAATATCACAAACCACAAATAGAAAACATAGTGGTCACGATCTATGCGATAAAATCAAAATCAAGCTAATAATTGGTTTCATGTTTGTCGTTGTCTTCTAAATGATTATGTCCTTCACCCGGAGCCGGACCTTCGTGTGCAGCCTTGAGTAGCCTTCTATCATGATATTTGACTCGTGTGGTTGGGCTCGAAGTCCTCAAGGCTTCAACATTGAGATCGTTTGTTCCTTGGTGGGTGAGTAGACGAGCTTCTATTGTTGAAAACGTTGTATTCATAAGGAGGAAGATAAGGAGTGAAAGAACATATTGTTGTATTTTTGACATAGTTTCAATGAATGAATGGAAAATGAATGAAGTTGTGATTAAGGATTCGGCCAGCTGGATATATTACCATTTACCAATGGTTGGTTGTGGGAACACCGGAATTTCATTTTCAAATATAGATAAAAATAGTTATGCATGTGTTTTCATATGTTTATAACAACCATTCATATGCCATATCTAGAAATTAACTTGAGTATTAGTAATGGAATATGTCGTTAAGATGCTCATCAACAAAGTATTTAGTCGCTAATCCCTCATTGTTTATCACAATGCGCTATACAAGCACGTACTCCGTAATATATATAAAGGCAAACTAGTAGTATCTCGTTTAATTTATACATGCATTCCACTTTCTTACAGTATAATTTAACGGCTTATTTGTGTAAGTTTATATGTGGCTTGTGAGCTTATTTATTTTGCGGCTTATATATTATAATCCCCAATAATATAAGCCCAAATCAAATAAGCTAATAAGCCAACATATAAACTTAAATAAACACACACCCCTTAGTGCATGTTATATCAATTTACACGCGATAGAAAAATATATATAGTACTCATGATTCAATATAAATAACAACTATAAAAATTAAGCTAATTATTAGTTCCATATACGTCATTGTCCTCTGCATGCTTATGTCCTTCACCAGGGCTTGGTCCCGAGCGTTCAACCACGACTAGGCTTTTAACATGGTCTTTGACTCTCGGCATTGCGCTTGAAGTCCTTGAAACTTCACCATTGAGACTATGCGTCTTTATTGATTTTGGGTTGGCGAGTTGACGAGCGTGCATTGTTGAGAAGGTTGTGGTCATAAGGAAGATGAAAAAGAGAATGAAAACATATAGTTGTTGTCTTGACATGTTGTCTGATTAAGAAAGTTTATAGATGGATTATGGTATGAGGTATTCGAGTTGAGTATGTGTAAGTATTTATAGATGGCACGAGTGTGGAGTTGTAGGGGAGGTTAGTTAAGATCTTGACAAATTTACTGGACTTTTATAAGAAGTTATTACTTTTTTAGTACTGTACAAGATATGATTTGACCAAAGAAATTTTCGACGACATGTGAGGGAAAATATAGAGGAGTGTGTGCCGCCACCTCTTTGGTCACGATGTTTGGTAAATCCCAACATTGTAGGTACCTTATTATTTTAAAAATATTGTTCTTAACTATTTGATTACAGAGTATATAAGTTCTCTATACAAGTTAGTAATAAGCGGCAATGATTAAGTAGCAAGACGATTTTTAAATAGATATATATATAAAAATGATACCGAAGTTTTTTTTTTGAAATTAAGTATTTGAGTGAGTAATCTCATTGGGTTATAGGCTACTACTGTCATAAAATATCAAAAAAAGTTCAACATTTACTGTTTAGAAGTTACGAAATACCACGGTTGAACTTATATACTCTTGCTCACAAAGAGAATCTACGAATTACCACGGTTAAATTTACAATTTAGAAGATACGAAAAAACAAATCTTTAATACTAGAAAGTTTTTAAGTTATGGACCATCAGCCCAAAAAAGAACTATACTGTCAAACTAACTCACAGTTCAGTTAGTAGTTCACCCCAAACATCAAGTTGTATTTTTTTTCGAATTTTTGGATACGTGTCTTGTTTAGTTGGCGACCAACTATCGTTCTTCTAAATTCATTGAAGGGGTATAAATGAGTCGAATCAAGTCGAACTTTGACAGAGCTCGGCTCGACAATAATTTGTTTGTATCAAGCTCGACGAGCCTTCACAATGAAAGCTCGAGCTTGGCTCAAGGAAATTTAAATTAGGCTCGTTTTCGGCTCAAAAAATTCGAACTATTTGTAACGATGTGTTTTTTTTAAAGGTGAATTATATTAGATCACAAATAATAATCAACATACAAGTTTGTATCCTAAAGCTTAAAAGACATGCCCATTAAGCTACAAACAGCAAGGGAAACATACACACTTAGAATACATGTAAAGCTGATACAGAATCACCATTCAACTAGACTAGCTTATTAGTTGAGCTAGTTCTAGGACTCCATGGAGAAATCTCTCCCTTAACTACAATCTCTTCAAATGCAAACACCCTACCTCGGTACATTGTTCCACAAACACTTACACATAGAGGCTCTTGCATAAAGACATCATTAAGAGGTGAGCAAAACTCTTGTTCCATTGAGACTCATATACATAGAACTACATTTCAGTAAACTCGCATCACTGCAGCGTACAGAGCTATTCAAGGACACATCCCACCTTGGCTAAATTTCCCACTAAACTGGCCAATTTCAGTCCCAAAATGCAGCTATAACCTCACACTTGGAAGAGAAACATGAGTACATAATAAAAGGCATCATCAGGCTCACACCCCACCAATTAATCATACAAGCATGAAACTACCTTATGGACCTTACTAGTTTAAATCAGGACATTCCTTAACAGTTACAATGCATCCATATCATCACATACAAAACTGCTAGAAAGAGGACCATGATTGACTTTTCAGAACCAAGTTATTAGCCATCTACAATTATCCACTGTTACTGTTTCATTCCTCAATCAAACATTCCTTATTTTTCCTTCTATTCATTGTAATCTGCCATGTTCTGCTGACATGATCAACTTTGTTGGAGCTCTTCACGGTTAAGCTTGCCAATTTCATTCTAACATTATTGATAATCATCATCAATACTTCTTCATAGCTTCTTTTCTCATTTCCAAGCGGTCTCTTATTTCTTTCATTCCATATATAGATACAGAAGCTGCAAGAACTATCCTTATACTCATAATGAAATTATTGTAGGCCATTGCAGTTATTTTATTTAGGATTTCATCCCACTCATTTGTCACATCTTCTAGTATCATTTTCCTTTTTAATTCAGTCCATATTTTTGTAGAGTATGAACATTTAAAGAATAAGTGTTCATGTGAATCAGGGAACAATTCACATAAAGGGCAAACAACTTGTTTACCAAGATACCATTTTGAAAGTCTATCTTGAGTGGATAGCCTTTTGTTAGCCAAAGTATGCATATGAGTGTTTGGGAGTACAATGTGAAAACCATACTACATTGCACCATGTCATTTTTCCATTACTTTACTTTTAATCTTTCCACATCTTGTTGACATACCATTTTTACCTTGTTCCCATTATTAGTCATCCAAATAGTCTTATCAGCAACATCGCTAGCTGGTAAAGGAATTGTTTGGATAACTAGATAAGCAGTAATCCATTCCACACGCCATTATGTATCATTTTACTGATTTTGGTCCTACCATCAGGATTAGGAAGAGATTCAGTAGGGAAGGTTTCACTAAGGATACCTCCATCCCACCATCTGTCATGCCATAGGAAAATAGATTTTCCATCTCCTACTTCATATTTCACATGAGGTTTCATTTTATCTCTTAAGCTCAAGAGAGTTGTTTCCAATCACATCTTGAATTAGCATCACATATAATCTCACATATACTTCTCTTTTTTAACCTTATCACATTTTTGTCCATTTCACTCTTAAAGACTCCTTATTACTAGCTATATTCCACATATGTTTTGCCATAAGGACCTTGATGACATCAAATAACGTCACTTTTATAGCATCATTTATTCCATGTTTCTTACCTATTTTTGTATAATTATTGCATGAATTGGTACTTAATTGCTTAAAGTTGTTATTCGCAGTAATTATAGAGTAATTAGAGAAGTTATACTAAAAGGCACACATTTTGAAGCTTAATCGAAGAAATCTAAAGATACTGTTCTGACAACCTATACGCTGTATCCATCAAGGAAGATACGGCGTATTTGTTCCTACACTTCACAAGAAACCACGAAGAATTAAAAAGCAATACACCATATATACGCCGTATTGAAGATTATTTAAAGATTTTAGAAGATATTAAACGTGGTCCCTACTCCAAGAAACCCTTAATAAGCCGTATTGACCTCAACCAATATGCCGTATCGACGAATTTACAGAGACTATAAATACAAATCCCTAAACACGAGTTTAGGGTGTGCTTGAACATATTTTCGATGCTTTAACCACCAAGTTCGCTTTTCAGAAAAGAATAGGAGCCAAGAAGGTCCTGCAACGTGTTTCAATTCATAGGAAAACCCTTGTAATCTCTACACTCTACTATACGCGTTCGGTTAGCATTATGTTTAATCGTTCATCTATGATTTTGTGTATTATTACAATGACTATCGGCTAATACCTTATATTTATGAAAATATAATGTTTTGATTTGTCTTTATATCGATTGTTCTTTATTCGTTGCATGTTGATTATGTTTATCACTTATGTTTCTTCATATCATTTATGTGCTTAATATATTGTTTTACCTATCATTCAACTAGGTTAGTCTATACATATTTAATGCGCCTGCAAACTCGGTATTTTGTGGGCGTTAGGCTAGAGTCCGGGATAGAAGCACATTAATGCTTTATACTAGCTAGACTATAGGATCCACCAATAGAAAGCCCTTTTTTTGGATCTATAGTTAGTGGGATAGGTAGACTAAGCCGGATGGTGACTTAGGACTACACATAATGTCCTGTTTCCATAGGTAGTTAAGTGGGCGTGGACTACTAGAATATGATTTGCGTTAAGCAGTAGTAAGGTTGGGTAAAGCCTTCATAGAGGATTCAATATAACCACAATATAGTTTCCTAGATAGATTATAATCAACGATGTGAGCTTTATGCGGGTTTTGGTTAATTGTGACAGGGTTAACTAGCGATAAACCTAAAGTCTAGGGAGAAGATCCACCTAACTTTGGAATAATATACCACTAACGAATTAATACAATCATTGCACGAATAGACAATCAAGGCATATTATTAGATTAAACTGGCTAATACGTTTTCCTTACATTAGGCTTGACCGCTTCTCTATCTTCTGACTATCAACTTGTGTGTGTTATTGTCATCAAAAGTAGCTTAGGAAACCCAAAGCTCGTGCCAATCTCTCAGGCTGAAAACCCCCCTTACGTTAGTTTTAGGTTTAAGTTAGGTTTAACATAGAATAGAATAATTTAGAACTAACCTAGATAACTAAAATACTGATAGATTTAAGCATTAACACTCCCGCTCTTAGTGATTAAAACCCTACTTACCAACGAAGCTACCACTGATCGGGTACACTGCCCGTTAGTGTTGTTTTTATGTAAAGTCAACAAAATATAAATAGTAAAACTTGATAATAAATATTATCTACGCACAACGACACATCAAGGTTTTGGCGCTGTTGCCGGGGAGTGAAATTGTTTAATTCTTATTTTATTAGTATTTTTAGTTTAGAGTGGCTTATATTAATTTGCATTTAGTTTGTTTTTGTGTGTTTGATTTTTTTTGCATATTTGTGTGTTTGTTTGTTTTTCTGCATTATTAAAATACGTTGTAATTTTCTGAGTTAAAAACTCAATACGACGTATTCATCTTTTTGGATATAGCGTATAAATTTTTTCTAAACCAATACAGCGTATTCGGCTGAAATATCAATACGGCGTATTCAGTTCACTAGATACGGCGTATTAGTCTATTTGACCTTTTTCTTTCCTAGCCAATTTATTACAGGTCAAGATGGACAATCCAGACATTACCATAGAAGAGTATATTAAGCTTGAAGCTGAAAAAGCTCGTAGGCGCGGTCAGACGTTTAATTGGGAAAATGCTACGTATGGTAAGGTAAGGTATTGTGAAGATATTGACTACTTCAAAGATTTTGAAACAGATTTCCCAACTGTCGTCTACAAGGATGCATTAGCATCTGACAATGAAATCTCGTCCGAACCTACGGTAAGTCCTCATCATGACAATAGAGTTGATTTTGACTTTAAAATATCATTTGACGAATCTGACGATGAAGATTACACGGTTATATACGACAAAAAATTGTTTTATTATAAATTAATCTATGTCAACGATTTGAAATCGGATTCGAGTAATGATAATGATGAAATCAATATACTTTCAGAGGATGTTTCTACCAAACTATTGGATAGTGTTATTGATTCTAATGTTAATACCTATTCCCAAGAGGTTGATGAGAACTTTGAAACGAATCATAACATACACGGTAAATCTTTCACTATATAAGATTTTTTTCATAATGATTAAAGTCGTGATTCGAATATGTTTCAACAAAGGGGTGCCAATCATTTTTATAATTAAAAATTTATATGTTCCATTTGGCATCCCGTTCGACCCTAAGTTGTTGATGACATCAAATAACATCACTTTTATAGCATCATTTATCCCATGTAAATAACCCATTTTGTATAAATATTGCAAAGAATTGTTACTTAATCGTTTGTATTTGAGAATTGCAGTAATTATGGAGTACTTGGTGAAAGTTAACTAAAAGGCACGCATTCTAGAGCTTAAACGAAGATATTTGAAGATTACTGTTCTGACAACCAATACGCCGTATCTATCAAGGAAGATACTGTGTATCTGTGCCTACACTTCACCAAAGACTACGAAGGAAACAAGATTCAATACGCCGTATCCAGGAAGACCAATATGCCGTATTCAAGCTATATGGAAATAAAATACTTTGGAAGATATCAAATGTGGTCCCTACTTCAAGAAATCCCCCATACGCCGTATCGAACACTCTGGATATACCATATCGATCTTTTTCCAGACCTTATAAATAGAAAACTCAAAAACGAGTTTTAAGTGTGCTAAATCATATTCTCGATACCTAAACCATAAAAGTCAATTTTCAGAGGAGAAAAAGAGCATAAAAGGTCGAGCAACGCAATTAATTCCATAGGAAACAACGTGTAATTTCTTGTACTCTTGTAATCTTTCAGTTTTTGGTATCATTCGTTAACTCGGTTAGTTTACCTTGGCTAAATCATTACTTTTGTATTAATTATGATGTTTGAAGGCTAATACCTTCGGGTATAAGCCATTATTATGAAAATCTGAATGTTTGGTTTGTTTATCTTAGTTTCTTAATTTATCGTTGATTGCTTGTTTATGTTTATCAATATACTTGTTTACGTGCTTTTGTATGCGACCTATCATTCAACTGGATCTAGTGATACGGAACAAGTAATCTAGATGTCGGGATAACTCTCCATATAGTGAGTTGTACATCTAGACCAATAGGATCACAAATAACGACCTATCTTTTCCCTTAGATTGTGAGATTAGTTGGACTTGCAGGTAACCCAGGGATCAACGAGTACGTTCTCGATTAATTGGTAAAGACTTGGTTAGTGGACTACTAGTGTATGAATTTCCATTAAACAGTAAATGGGTAAAGTCTCTATGAGCTAGTGTTTAACAAGATCACCATTGCTTTAATCCCTAAGATAGATTATAATCAGCAAATAAGGATGCTTTATGCGGATGCGTTTAATTGTGACAGAATTCTACGTATCTAGGTTTAAGGAAGAGGTACTGCCTTAATCTTAAGAATGATATGCTACCTCGAGATAAGAAATCATTGCACTAAATAAACAAACCAACGTTCTAATCAAATTAATGATGGCTAATACAGTTTTCTTATATTTGGCTCAACCGCTCTTTTATCTTCTGTTAATTGCTTGCGTGTGTTTTAGTGTCTTGAATTGGTTTTAGTCACCGTAAAACCTGTGCCAGTCTCTCAGGCTAAAAACCCCCTTATCCGTTAGATTTAAGATTAACATAGGTTTAGCATAGATTAGACTAACTTAGATTAGAAAAACCAAAGTATTAATAAATTGAAAGTGTTTCTCGCTCTCAGTGATCGACACCCTACTTACCACGAAACTATCACCGATCGGGTACACTACCCGTTAAAGTGTTGTTTTTGGTTAAGTCGGCAAAATATAAATTTAAAACTTGAATCATAAAAGTAACACCACACAACGACACAATCAAGTTTTTGGCGCCGCTGCCAGGGAGTGAAAATAATCTTGATTTTTATTTGATATTTTGGTTTTTAACATTAGATTATATCTAACCTTTAGGATTAGTGTAATTTAGATTAGTGTATAATTTTGTATATTCTGTATATTTGTCTTTAATTGTTTGCTTGTATATTTGTGTGTTTAATTGTTTGCGTATTTAATTGTTTTTCATAATACACTGTTCTGGTCGATAAACCGATACGGCGTATGCACTTCCATTGGATACGGCGTATCTAACTTTCTATCCAATACAACGTATTCGTTCAAAAAGATTAATACGGCGTATTCAGTTCCATTGAATACGGCGTATTGACTATCTGATACAGAATCAGAATCTGAGATTTCTATTTGATTTTCGTGCCTAATTTTTTCTATCTTTCTTCAGAGCAAATCCTGCTGATATTTTTACCTTTATCACAGATCATACTTATCAGAGCTAGTTGATTAAATAAGATACTATAAGAAGTTATGGCAGAACCGACTTTAAAGGAATTCGTGGAAAAAGCTCAAATTGAATCAAATCTTTCTAATACCAATGACGATATGGACATTAAACTCAGAAAGGAATTTTTGATGGAATTGCAAAAGAATACATACCACGGACGATTTGACGAAGACGTTGTGGACCACATTGCTAAGGTGCTCGAAATACTTGATTTAATCAACATTCCTCGTATGGACACACATCGGCTACGCATAAAGGTTTTTCCTCTCTCGCTGGCTGACGATGCACGACAATGGTAGATAAATGAGGGAGAAGGAAAAATCACCACTTGGGAAGAATTTATTGATAAATTTTTCTGTAAATTTTATCTCAATTCCTACGATGATGGAGATGAAATGTTGGACGACGGAGATAATTAGGGGATTGATCCGCTTGAATTCATATCACGAGTAAATTCGTCATTCGAAAACCATAGGAAAGTAGATGGAAGAACTAAAAAGGTATTATTCCATGCTTGGATGAATGGAAGTTGGAATAAACGACGAATTGATGACAACATCTTAAGTAGTAATGACACTACTACTGACTCGTTCTTCAAGCCTTATTTGAAAACTCGAGAAAAGAACGATATTAAAGAGAAGGTAAACGAAGCCAGACGAAGCGCAAATGCATCAATAGTAATTTGGAAAATAAGGTTCTAAATAACATATCCAATTCTAACGATGAGCAACCTAATAAAAAGGTGTGTAAAGCAGAAAATTTTAAAGCTATAAAATATTCACTTGGACCCAGCGAAGAATAAATTGCTATAAGAAGGTGTGAATATAATGCTTGGGAAAGAAACAAAGATTGTATGTCTCGAATCTATCAAGAAATTTTTCAGAAACAGGACAACGGATGGAAGGTGACGCGGACCGACTGAAGGAGGCTGGAGAAAAAGTCTAACTTAAAGACTAGCTAAAAGAAAAGTGGTTCCCGGGAGACAACCCGGATTATTATTTATTATTAATCGAGTTTGTCTTCTCAGACATCAATACGGCGTATCCGCTCCATACCATACGGCGTATTAAATGTCTGGACGTTATCAGTCCTTTATTTTTATGCACTTTAAACATTATTGTCAGTTTTGTCAATACGGCGTATTCATGCGTATGATACGGCATATTCAACAGACTGACCCGTATTTAGATACTTTTTACAAGTTTCTATATGGCATATTCCAGTTTATAGATACGGCGTATTAGTTTCCTGTACAGTTTATTTAGCTTATTTAAATTAACCATAGATAACCGATATAGGATTTTGCATGTTTTTCCTATATTTTGCACATGACCTCGCTGAAAAGAAATCGACAATGTTGGTGAAGTATCTACAATCTGGAAATCTAGAAGTGTAGGAGTCTTGAAACTTCAAGACGACAGTTTAACATACAATATTGCTCAATAAATCAACATGGAGAATCCACCGAGCAAAACATCAGGGGAGTTTCTCATTCTAATTCTTATCCGTTTTTAACGTTTTATCTATACAACGAGGACGTTGTATAATTAAAGTGGGGGGATGGTAATTAAAATGTATACTTGTCCTATTTTTTATATAAAATGCTTAAATTATGCTCAAATTAAAAAAAAATTCAAGCATACTTTTACGAAATTACTTTATACATAACCCGCACACAATAACCCTTATTAGATATTGTGAGGATTTAACCTTATCCGTTTCCAAATGTTTAACCAAATTCTACAAAAATATGAGTGTGTCGGTGATGTTGTAGACTATAGAACTTGGCTTGGTATATCTATTCGAGACCACAATAATGAGTACTGATGGAGTAACTTGTTTAAATTGGTAAATTTTTAGGATTACAATCAAAAAGCCTATATATGTTGTTTTATTAACTAACTACACTGGTTAGTTAAATCCTCATATAAATCCTTTGTTTACTCTCATCTTAAGAGTAAGATACCCCTAGAAAAACCTGTAGAGCAAATCCTTTAGGAATTACACCAACTATTTGTTTCGTTACACCTTTACACCTTAGCCTACCCTGTTAGATTAAGTCCATTTATCAGTTGCTAGTTGCTTAAAGTGTAAAGTATGTATTTCCCGAGTCTTGTGTCAATTTTCTATCTTTGGTACGGTTGGGAAGAAATTTGCACATTGCAAATGGGAATGTATAAAGTAGTCAAAACTCATGTATTTTTACTACCAACACAATTATTGGTACGTCCGAAGAATGAAGAATTATCGAAGGAATTATCCGAAGTTATTATGATCGTGAAGATGGTGAAGTTACATCGAGTTTCGTAGTATAGTATAGTGAAAAAAATTGAAAAAATTAGAAAATCGCAACAGAAAAGAGGAGGAAAGTTTGAAGATAATCGTTTCGTAAAAGCTTAGACCAAAGGAATTATATGAAGGATCGATTATCCGTTGATACGTCTTATAAGTCAACGATTTAGAGTATTGTATAAAGTGGTAGATATAGCCACTTGTCTTGTAAAAGTATGTAAAGTATGGGTTGATTGGGAAGTTGACCGTTACGGGAACGCTAACTTAGGTTGTTGTTTTTTTATCTATGATCAAGTGTTTGTATATAGTCGTGTCTTAATCATGGTAACGGTCGGGAAAAAGTGTCTAGCAACTTATATCTTGGACCTAGTCTATTTGTTTCTTAATTTTTGTTTAACAACAATTTATTTCCCTTTCCTAATCATTAACCATGGGTTTTACGCGAATGAGGATGTGATCGAGCATGCATGTCTATTCTGTCGTTACAGCCATGTATGCATGTCTCAGCTGCCTTGTTGGTTTATTACTATTGGTGAAAGTTAGAAGATCCCTACCCTATATCATTCTTCATCCTAACCCTTGGTTAAACCCGAATGAGGATGTGCTCGAACACACATGTCTATTCCGTCATTACGGCCATGTATGTGTGCTTCAGCTGCCTTGTTGGTGTGGTACTTTTGGTGAAAGATTATAGAATGATCAACCCTAAGCCTTATAATAAAAACCCATTTTACCTTTATAAACTTGTTACTCCTTAGCTCTAGTGGTGGAGATGTGTATCCTTGCCAAGCCTATGATAGAATACTCGTTACGACCAAGCAATTGAGCGAATTAGTTACATGTTACCACATAGATTAGTTGAGTGATTTGAGTGTTTTCATCTTCCTATTTCATGAGGTGTTTGGTTGTGTACTTGTAATAGATCAAATAAATGCTTAAACGGAAAAATCCTTAGGGATGCATTTTCATAAACTTCTAAAGGCTACTTGAGGACAAGTAGGATTCAAGTGGGGGATATTTGATGACATCAAATAACGTCACTTTTATAGCATCATTTATCCCATGTAAATAACCCATTTTGTATAATTATTGCAAAGAATTGTTACTTAATCATTTGTATTTGAGAATTACAGTAATTATGGAGTACTTGGTGAAAGTTAACTAAAAGGCACGCATTCTGGAGCTTAAACGAAGATATTTGAAGATTACTGTTCTGACAACCAATACGCCGTATCCATCAAGGAAGATACGGCGTATCTGTGCCTACACTTCACCAAAGACCACGAAGGAAACAAGATCCAATATGCCGTATCCAAGAAGACCAATACCCGTATTTAAGCTATATGGAAATAAAATATTATGGAAGATATCGAACGTGGTCCCTACTCCAAGAAATCCCCAATACGCCATATCGAAGACTCTCGATACGTCGTATCGACCTTTTTCCAGACCTTATAAATAGAAAACTCAAAAATGAGTTTTAAGTGTGCTAAATCATATTCTCGATACCTAAACCATAAAAGTCAATTTTCAGAGGAGAAAAAGAGCAGAAGAGGTCGAGCAACACAATTAATTCCATAGGAGACAACGTGTAATTTCTTGTACTCTTGTAATCTTTCAGTTTTTGGTATCATTCGTTAACTCGGTTAGTTTACCTTGGCTGAATCATTACTTTTGTATTAATTATGACGTTTAAAGGCTAATACCCTCCCTTCGGGTATTAGCCATTATTATGAAGATCTGAATGTTTGGTTTGTTTATCTTGATTTCTTATTTTATCGTTGATTGCTTATTTATGTTTATCAATATACTTGTTTAGATGCTTTTGTATGCGATTTATCATTCAACTGGATCTAGTGATACAGACCAAGTAATCTAGATGCCGGGATAGCTCTCCATATAGTGATTTATACATCTAGACCAATAGGATCACAAACAACGACCTATCTTTGCCCTTAGATTGTGAGCTTAGTTGGACCTGCAGGTGACCCAAGGATCAACAAGTACATTCTTGATTAATTGGTAAAGACTTGGTTAGTGGACTACTAGTGTATGAATTGCCATTAAGTAGTAAGTGGGTAAAGTCTCTATGAGCCAGGGTTTAACAAGATCACCATTGCTTTAATCCCTAAGATAGATTATTATCAGCAAATAAGGATGCTTTATGCAGACGTGTTTAATTATGATAGAATTCTACGTGTCTAGGTTTATGGAAGAAGTACCGCCTTAATCTTAAGAATGATATACCATCTCGAGATAAGAAATCATTGCACTAAATAAAAAAACCAACGTTCTAATCGGATTAATGATGGCTAATACAGTTTTCTTATATTTGACTCAACCGCTCTTTTATCTTCTGTTAATTTGCTTGCGTGTGTTTTAGTGTCTTGAATTGGTTTTAGTCACCACAAAACTTATGACAGTCTCTCAGGCTAAACCCCCCCCATTATCCGTTAGATTTAGGATTAACATAGGTTTAGCATAGATTAGACTAACTTAGATTAGAAAAACCAAAGTATTAATAAATTGAAAGTGTTTCTCGCTCTTAGTGATCGACACCCTACTTACCACGAAACTACCACCAACCGGGTACATTGCCTGTTAAAGTGTTGTTTTTAGTTAAGTCGACAAAATAAAAATTTAAAACTTAAATCATAAAAGTAACACCACACAATGACACAATCAGTTATTTTATAAGGATGGGATAAAACTGGGGCAAGTCTAACTTAAAGACTTTTCAGTAAACAAAGATGCTTGCCGAGAGACAACCCAGAATGTTATGTTTCAAATTTTATCGAGTCTGTCTTCTTAGAAATTTGATACGGCGCATCCAACCTCAATGGATATGGCGTATTGATTGTCTGGACATTATCCAGTCTTTTATTTTTCTGCATTTAAACATTATTGTAAGATTTGTCTATACCGCGTATTCATGAATATGATATGGAGTACAGTAGAAACTCGATAAATTAATACTCGATTATTTAATAAACTCTCTAAGATAATATTTTTTGCCGGTCCCGACTCGGGGATAGGGTGCTAAATTAATAATTCGCTAAAATTATAAGATAATACATTTTTGATAATTTCTTTAGACCCCATATAAAATATAAATTAATAATTCCTTATATATAGCATATTACATGAATGATTTATGAAGGTTTCTTGAAAAATGACTCAATTGTCTTTTGTTTTCAAAGATCCAGAATGAAATTTTGAACACCTAGAAACGGGACTTCAAGACACTAAGTCTTGACGATCGAGATCGCTGAACTTTCGATCTATTTTCTAACCAGAAAGAAAATTCTGGGGACGAAGGTTCGGAAATAATGTGCGAAAACCATGTGCGACAATAGCATTAGCCACAAACTCGAGAGGGTCTAGATCGGGAGTCGCTAGGCCTAAGATCAAGGACAATGATAATTTTAAACTAAAAGGCCAATTTCTTAAGGAGCTACGTACCAACACTTTCAGCGGTTCGGATCATGAAGATGTGAACGAACATATTGAGAAAGTTTTTGAGATCGTGGATTTATTCCACATCCCTAATATAACTATAGACCAAGTAATGCTTAGAGCCTTCCCTATGTCCTTAACTGGAGCCGCAAGTCGATGGCTAAGAAACAAACCGTCTGGTTCGATTACAACTTAGGAAGATCTGAAGATAAAGTTTCTAAGCAAATATTGCCCACAATGCTGCTAGTACGGGCAAAGAAAATCAAGGAGATCAACAACTTTTCAACAGACGGATGAAAACCTCTATATCAAGCTTATAAGAGCGATTTAAAGAACTCTTGAAGAAGTGTCCCCCAAACACTATTTAAACAGAAAGCAGAAGTAGTCTTGTTCATTATAATAATCGGGAGGTTCCAACTAGGCAAATTCTTGATTCAAGAGGAGCCATACCATCAAAGACTGCTGCTCATGCGAAATTAGTCATCCAAAAAATGGTTGAATACTCTCAAAAATGAAACAATGAAACATCTAGGACCAGAAGTACTGAAACTTCTGACGGATTAGCAGCTATACAAGCACAATCCAAAGTATAAACTCAACAATCTTGGAAGAGAAATCAAGAAAGTGAATGAAAAAGTTTATGCTGCTCAAGTAGGATGTGAACAATGTAAAGGTCCCCACTACACCAAAGAACGGAATAGTCAATGGAAATTACGAACAAACACACAAAGAAAAGATAGACTACAAGAAAGCTAATATGCGGGAATTAAATTCTTACTTGAAAGGATTCAAGCGAGTAGAACTAAGCAAAACTATGATCAAAACCTAACTATTCCCCGGCACCGGCGCCAAAAACTTAATGTGCGGTTGTCGTAGGACTTCTACACGAGAAGTTTTCCCTAGGCAGTGCACCTAATCATTGTAGTGTAGTATAGGCAAGACTCGGGGTTGTTTATCGTTCACTCGGGGAATAGGTTGGGAGGATTGATCACGGTCTAACAGAATTCTAAGGGTTGAAGGAAGATTATTTTTGTATTTTTGTATTTTATGGAAAGCAAGTAAATCATATAATTGAGAGGTGGGTTGGTATTAGCTAATTAAACTAATAATAATCTAAACTAATGGTAATAACAATAAGATAAAATATTATGTCTATTTGATCATGTATTACTCCCTAGATTGCTTCTCCTAGTGTTGTTGCCTTGTCACCCTTGTGATGATCTGTGTAACTATTTCCTAAAGCATGAACGAATTACATGAACCCGCCGTCTACTTAGTATGCCGCTAGAGCAACGCACATGCAAGGTAGTATGAAGACTATTACACGGCCCCTAGGAGTTTACTAAGTGCATGTAAAATACATTAAAAGTGGATCAACCATATTAGGGGGCAAGGTAGTATGAAGATTGTTACCCGATGGTATCCTTTCTACACAATCACGTTTCCCTAGACATATCAACAACGATTATAGACAAAAAGCTGGTTTTCTAAGACCTAACGTGCACATCCATCATAAGAGGCAACACCACTAAGATCTACATTCTAGGTTTCATACAATTATAAATAAACACAATGATAGGTTTAGCCGAGCATGTTAAGAATAAAGCAAGAACGATAAATCAAACAACACATAAACATATTGAATGATTAAGTAAACCTTACTTGATTAAAACATGAAGTAGAAGAGTTACAATAGGGTTTTTAAGCCCTAAAATCGTCTCCTACAGCTGCTAAACGAACTAGGGTTCGTACCCTCTTTTTATTCTAAAGTTACACACTCAAAACCCTAAATTCGGGTTTGTATATATAAGAAAATCGACGCGACGGCGCGGGCTGACGCCGTATTGAGTCGGTGCGGGCTGACGCCGTATTGAAATATGTGACACCGTCACTAGATGAATTGTAACGGCGTCGTGTATGGATTGTGACGCCGTCTCAAGGCTCTGCGAGCACAAATCTTCAAGAGTCTTGGTGTTGGTTTGTAATCTTGCCCGTTTCTTCTCTAAATGAGCCTAAGTCGCGTGTAATCCATCCAAATGTCCTCCAAATGTGAAATACCTGAAAAGGAATGATTAAGTACCTATTTTGGGCATAAACATATGATTTTGGGGGTTAAACGACCCCGAAAAAGTGTATAAAAGGACACCTCATCAGAAATCGACTCTAAACTTAGATAACCTAGCGTCTTGAGATGCCATACTATTAGAGACCAATCCTTCCAGATTTGATTGATTATTATTAAAATTTTGAGGATTGTTGTTGAAGGGCCGATTCGGGAACCAACCATTAGGTTGAAAACGATTAGGTGGGTTTAAAAAATTGTTTTGAAAATTTTGAGGTTGCCTCCACCTAAGGTTTGGGTGACTCTTCCATGACGAATTATAGGTGTCACTAAGGTTATTTTGCTCGGGTTTGAACGTGGACCACTTACCTCTCGCTTTGTCGGTACGCAAGGATGCATAATCAACAAAAGCTTGCTCAGGATTTTCAATGCAATATTGAGTGTCGTGGGGACCACTACAAATCTCACATAAAGAAGCGATTTTGTTCACTTGAACAGATGGTTTAGGAGCAAGATGAGCTTCCATCAAGCATTGGACTTGCTTTTCAAGCTCAATGAGACGACGGTTAGATGAATTTGGGACATCATGAGGCAAAGAGATTGCCTTGACCGGTTTAGCAAAGTCTCTTGGGTCATTCCAACCTTCGTTGTCATAGGGGGCGAGGTCCTCTATAAGTGCCCAAGATTCCTCGGCATTTTTGTCACGTGGCTTACCGTCAGCGGATTGATCGATGGCGCGCCTATTAGTCAATATAATTAATGTAATTTATTATGACCATAATAGGCGTGTCCTATTCTTGGTATGATTATATTATCCTTATCATAATTTGGTGTAGATGAGTTGTAGGTCTTATCTTTGGCTCAAGCCTTTTCCTTGTAACCTATATATACTGTATGTTTTTGTGGTGTATATTGTTGAGCAACATTAGTCTTGTGAGCCACATATTGTGCTAGGGAATAGGTGAAATCCATAAGAACAATCCTTTTTTTTCGATGAACAGTACCCGACGATGAACAGTTCTTGTCGGTGAATAGTGACGCTGATAAACAGTAAATTTTTAAAATTTTTTTTTGATTTGGTGAAAAAAAAAATTAATGACTGTGAGGTAGAGAAAGAATAGGGGAGGGGACGACTGATATGGGAGATTTTAAGAGTGGATCGATATTGGCTGTGAACAGTTACAGGTTTAAAACATGGGTTATTCCTAATGCCTCTTATCAAGCAAATCCTAATACTTACTATGCGGTCTCGGGATGCATCACAAAAACAAGTTCTAGAATTTAATATGCTACCGTACATACTCATATGAATTTTACTAACACCAGACATTCCAGAAAAGGCGACGAAGACCACACGTACACATCCGTAACGATGGAATAGACACATGTGACTGCTCACTCCTTAACTCGAACCGGGTAAAGATAAAATCATCTTGGGTTACCGATGATAGGTACCCGAATTCCTAAAGATCTAAGGGCGAACCTCACATTTTTGGGGTGGAATTTTGAGGGTTATTGTGCTAGTCATATAAATTCCTATCCATGGGACGCTAGTAATACTCGGTTTTCGTTGGTATGTGTCGTAAATAATTTTAAATTTTGGTAAAAATCTCCCTTTTATGCTATGTTTCGATATATTACCCATCTTTTTAAGGACAAAGCAAATGACAAATGAAGAAATAGTTTCTAAGGCTTATTTTCCCCTACACTTATTTTGAACATTGTCCCCAATGTTCTCTGGAAGTACCCGTTAAAACGAATAATGGGAAAAGAAAACAAGGAAAAGAAACTAGTACTCCCCTGGTTTGCTCAATAATGGAGAAGAAACATGCGATAACTGGTTAAATCGTCCTCCGAGAATACAGGTGGGGTTGTTTCAAAAGTAAGCAAAATAATTGTCAATAGAGCAATTGTGTCAAAAAAAAAAAAATTGAAACTTCCTAAGAACAACCAAGTCTCACCATCATCAAATATAACATATAATCAAAGACAGAGTACAACTATACCAATCGTAAAATGTGCGATTTACAATATAGCAATGTAATTTTTAGGGTTTCGAGAACTCGATAGTATAGTATTGCAAGAATTGTTAAACTCATTAAGTTTTGGCAGGTTTATACATGAAGTAATAACATAATTAAATGTTATTAAAGTTTTATTTTCAGAAAATAATTAAAAACATTAGTTTCTATGACTTGGGCGTTGACGTCAGTCGGGATTAGGGGTGACCCCATCACAGGTGTCATGGTGAAACGGCGTCACTTGTTTAATCATGACGCCTTTCTCCACAGTCTGTAAAACGAAATTTTTGATTTTGTGAAAAATTTTCCCTGCACTTTGATTCCCTAGGTTAGTTCCATGTATAAATGGGATGCATCAAACATGAGATTTAACAATTCAATCATATGACTCGATACTGACGCGAATTGATCTAAACAATTCAATTAACAAGTACTAAATTTTGTTCAAAAAGACCGGATAAATATCCCCTAACATATTGTTCGCGAAAATACCATTGAATGAAAATAAGACGAGTTTAAAGACCAACACAAAGCATGATTACCAAGATAATCAAACATAATAAAACAAATGAAAAGAGTTAAAAACACACATGACCATCTAAATATCCTAATTGCGAAAAGTAAATTTGGTTGCCTCTCAAGAAGCCGTTTACTTATTTACGAGTCATGTAGCTAGACTCGATAGCCACCACTGGCACGTGTCGTAAGAAGTGGCCAAGCCGAAGATTTCTCTTAGAACTTTCCATTTTGTGAGAGCTTCCTAGTGGTTGGAAATGATTGAATGGTTGGAATATTCCTCTCCATCGGGGTCGATTAAGTCTAATCTTGGCATGCCATGCTCCATCTCATTTTTGGGTAGGTTTGACCCAGTTAATTTTAGTTTCTCATTAGGTTTTCTCTAACTCCCACAGTAATTACACTTAAGGTTAATGGGTATTGAAACCCAAGAACTCTAAACCATCCTCCCTAAAGGCACCAAGGTAATCTTTGAAAGGATTAAGCACGGCAAATCTCAAGAAATTACCCATTCATCGGGCAAATGGCAAGAGCCTAAGAATTCTTTCCTAGCGTTGTAAAAGGGGGTTTTGCTACCTATCTCCATCGCGATCTTTGTCGTGGTTTTAATAGGATTCCCTTATTTCCAATTGTGGTCTAATAAGGTGCTCTTCCTCTTCAGTATGTCACTCCTTTTTACACAATACCGACCTAGTAATTCCTTCTCCAACCGCTATTTTAGCCCATCCTACAATCTATACCTGCGCATGGCGTCTCTAGTGAATCCACTTCCTACAAGTAAAGTGTATCGGGGTCCTTTTCATATCGAGTACGAGAAATCTAGTTCAATACCAAGAAATCACTAATCACTTCAAAAAAAGAACAAAAGAAAAATAGTTAGGTGATGAGCAGACAATGTAGAGAGAAGAATAGTGAGAGAAAGTTAAATATAGAAAACTGAAGATTTAGGAAGAAGTTACTTGCAAAATGAAATGTTCCAAAATGACGCTACCCACTATTCATCCATGGAGAGTGGAAATTATATACCTAGAACTAATAGGCTACATGCCGTTAATATTTCTGACGTGTCCCGGGCCCCGGGTTTAACTTGGTCTTTCGCCCATAACACGTGACCGCTAGCTTTACATTTAAGAGCCCGTTTACCCTTCTCTAGGCCTAATACAAAGGAATTTTAATTAATGACCAAGACCTAATATAAATTAATGAACTAACTTTCATTGTTTCGACTCAATATTTTGAGGTCTAACAAATCTCCCCGAAGTGAGTTCATTGTGACCACTTATCCATCGCGAGATAAATAATATTGCATTTGTCGTTGAGCTCTTGTGATATTTGTCTCTGTCTTACGATTGTATGCTTGTTCTTCATGTATTGTGATATTGATCTTAAGCCTTTGTCATTGTCTTCTGACTTCGTCTTTACGTCTGAGATCTTTAAATCTTTATCCTTCTTTCTTGATCGACTTTGCACCATTTGGCGATCTGTGTCTTGACCAACATGCTCATACTTGGCATCACATGAAAGCTTGCTAACCATATCCCTTGATAGACTTGATAACTTTGAAAGAAGATATTTTATATCAAAGTTGTGCGGAAGTCTTTGTCTTTAATTCTTGACTTTCATTGATTCATGAATACTCATGCTTATAGTAAGTCCTTTGTAGTTTGAGCATGATCATGAGTAATGAATCCGACTGCACTGGAATAAGACATCACCATCTCCATCTTTATGTAACCTGAAAATTAAAACAGTTAGCAATAAAAAACTTGTGGAACGAATATGGTTTACGATTTTTATGTTACTTCCGCGCCCTTCTCCCAGTAGGAATCATAGTGTATACTTTCTTGCATTCATCCGGATTTGGTTAGATTAACCTTACGTTTCGTAGGACCGTTTTATAGTATAAATATTGTACCTTTGATCCAGGTAATTCAAAGAATCTCCTTAACAGGGTTTCAGCTCAAAGCGTAGGATCTTCTAACCAGAGTATTAATATTTACCATGCTTACTAGTACTACATAACAGAACGTTCTCAAAATAAGAAAAACACGGTAAAGTGAATCAGATAGGTTACTAGCTTTCTGATTAAGCCGTCAATCATTTCCTAGAGACAAGTTTGATTCATATTGAATCGCACCATCGTTTCTTTCCAGTTGACACAAGTCGATTCATATAGAATCTCGCAAGTCACCTACCAAGAGCTTGTTTGATGCTGGGCTCAGCTAGGATTTTCCATCTTCATGATAGTAGTACATAAGTAATCACTCTATATCGGATGTTCTGGGCCAAAAAAACAATACAAGGATAATGCTAGGACTCTTACTAACAGCTTGTGAACTAATTGGGTGGTTCAACAAGTGTTTAGTAATGGAGATGTGTCCTAATGAGATTTATTTTTATGTATCACTTCAGCTCTAGACTCGATTAATGCGTTTTGGGTTTTAGTAATCGAAAGGCTGGAGCCAGACTGCCACCTATTCAAAATCAAGCTATCCCGTCGGAGTGAGAAAGACAATAGAAGTCGTGTGTATCTCCGTGGACAAATGAGATAAGTTCTGTTGAGAAAACTCGAATGGCTGGAAAGGGGTTGGCATTGCAATCACTTGGGTCCATGATGTCTTTCTTCAATACCATCAATCAACAAAAAGATTATGAACAACATAATGTATTGACCGATGTCTGCCTAAGTTGTGTGGGGGGCATCATTCTTTCCTGCACCCATTATCCATACATTTCTTTTTTAATTCATTTATTTACCCCAAAACCCCCTATCATTATAACCTCAAGCCATCAATTGACTGACACCGATTGTTGTTATTTGTTCCAGAGTTAGGCTCAATCTTAGTCTAGCAATTCTCCCTTGATACACATTCATCTTCAAATCATACATAGACGCTATTTTTAACATTGAGTTCCTTGTGGTAGAATCCCTGCCGGTTCTGGTTGGATCATAGGACAAATACCTAACCTTACCACCTTATGACTTCCAGAATCGTCGTGAAATAAGATGTTGTAGGGTATGAGATCGTAACCATAAAACCTTTTTCGAAGAGTATCAAGCACTTTGAGTCAATAAAGATCATTATTATTGTCAAGATACACATTCTTAAAATACATTTCTCCTCTTATTTTTAAATACTAATTCACTTAGTTTTTGAAATACTTTATGATTAAAATTTGTCTTGAAATACCATGGTGGAAATTTTTTTTTATACTTTGCATGAATTTATGTGGAAATAAACAAGCTCCCACCTACGTTTTACATATGTTTGACACCAAAAACAATGATACCAAGTTGTAAAATGAATATAAAATTGAGGGTTAACATTGTTGAGCACACAATTTTGAAAGATTATGAATTGTCATTGAAGAATTCTTGAAAATTTTGTGCTCAACCACTAAATCATCTTATAACAATCATTTTAGTTATTTGTCATTATTAGTATGGAGTTGTTATTAAGACTTTATAATGTGTTGAATACATAAGAAATTTTCAGTTATGAAGTATCCCAACAATCATTAAAACATTGATTTATCAGAAAAAACTCCCCTCTCAAACTTTGACTCATTAAAAAATGACACCAAAAAATAGAATACTGTTCCCTTGTAAACCAATATGAGGAAATGGAGTGTTGAATACACCATTTTTGAAAAGATTTTGAATTGTCATTGAGAAATTCTTTGAAAATTATGTTCAACTCTTTGAAAAACCATATGTTAGAAGACTTCTCTTCTAACCTAAGGATAAGCGGCACTTATGCGTACACACTCCTTTGTCCAATCGGGTGTCCGAGTTGCCAATCTGAAATTGATTACAAGTCATTAGAGAAAAATAGAAATGACATGTTTTAAAAACTTTTTGAAACTCCTGTTCGAACTTTTTTGGTTTGTTGTCACTTGTGTTGTGGTGTGTTGTGTGTGTGGTGGGGGTTTTTGGTTTTGTTGTTTACACTTGGTGGGGGGGGGGGAGGCGGGGGGGGGGGGGGGCACGCCCCGTGGTCGATGATAATCAACATTTTCTAGGTACGTAAATGTTATCGATTCCAAGAGACGATGGTCGATAAGAATATTTTTTTTTGAAACAATTTCTGATATTCTGGATTTGTATTTCTTTTGGAAATTTTATATTTTTGTATTTTGTTTTATAAAAAATATATACATTTTAACCTCTGAATTGCTAGCACACTGTTATGTGAATGGTGAAAATATTAATTCCATATCTTGTCGTGATGTACTTCTTGTCTGCTGGAGGAACAACTTTTGGAACCAGCTATTGAACTTATGACTGTTCAATGTTGTGGTCGGTGATTCAATTTCTGAACTGTTATGATCTAAGTCATTGCTTATGCATCAGATGAAAATTCCTTGAAGCCCTGGTTATCATATATCAGTCTTTTAGCAACCAACTTTGAAGTCCTCCTTTGTAGGATATACAAGATGTAACCTAGCATTTATGTTAAGTGTACATGCACTGACATCAAGACGTTTTTGTTGCATTCATACTGGTTATTGATATCGTCATTTGAACCATTTTGAGGGTATCACATGTCACCTTATTGTGCTATAGTTAATATCTTTCCAGTACGAACCCACCAAAGACCAAACGTCTGAAAAATTTTACCCGTTGGTTTCCACCTAAGACAAGATCTATGAGTCATTGTTTTCTCATGCACAACGGAAGTCTTTTTGATTGAAGACCTATGTCTTTTTAGGATATGTCTTTCTGGTTTCTTTGCAAAACTTGTTTGCTCTACGGGTATGTATCTTTTTGTTGTCTTATTGGATGGAACCTTAGCAATGTGAGTTGACTTCAATTCAGAATTTTGTTACACATGAGAAATCATTAATTGCATTAAATAGACACAATTTTGAACATGTCGAGCAAACAAAATGTTTGAGTCAAGAAAAACTTCTAGAATTCCTAAGTGTTTCAGGCTATGGGCACAGTCTTAATCGTGACGCAACTACTCTAAATGCAGGCCAATTTCCTAGACTTTTTGGTTATGAATCCTAGTTTTGGTTGCTACCATTTGTCGTGCTTTGTGAACATCGCATAAGGCATCACACACTAGGTTCTGAATTCCTACTGCTTTCTTGATCTTTTTTCTTACTATCCTTCTATGTAGTGGTTATGCGAACCTAATGTTCATTTATCTAATACCTAGATGAGCCATGCAATCATGTGATGAGGTTTTGCAACACCAGATTCTCTTTCCTTAGGGAAATAATTGTGTGTAGTGACTGGTTTTGACAAATCGTTATTGACATCAACTTGGGAGGCAAACCGTTGCTTTGAAAAACTAGGTCGGTTCCCAGACTAAACCGCAACGAGACGTTTCCTAACAACTGATTAGGATTCTACTAGTTGTAAAGCCGGTTTTCCACCCTAGATGGCGATTTTGCAAACTTATTATCACACTAGTTTTCCTGGTTAATATTTCCATACTCAGTTTTTTTTTTTAATGCTGCAAATGCAAACGTCTTTTTTTTCCTGAAGTGCGCTTTGAATATATCATTAATTGCAAACAAAAGAAGTTGGTTTATCATGTTTCTTACTCTCTATTTCTTGATAGAATCAAACAGTTCTTTGTAATGCTTTGTAAAATTCTCATTTTCCCTTAAGGAACATTAACCACTTATTTCCAATTCGATGTTTATTGTTTCAATTAACAGTTTGTCATGTTTAACTTGGCTTCATTACTTATAACTTTTTAAATATTACCATGTTGCCCTTCTTTTAAAGCTTGATTTTGATATTTAAGTTCAAGATTAACACAATGTGCTTCCATTCTTAAAAAATCTTTTTGAAATTGGGCAACGGTCTTTTGAGACAAATATTTTTAGATTCAAGAGATTGATTTGAGAGTTCAGTTGTCTGGTTATCAGTTAATTTAGCAGGCAAAAGTACTATTTGTCATGAACATTGTACAAGACATTCCTGGTCAACCACCCTCCTTCATTATTGAATTCAGGTTGCTCCATAGCAATGGTCCAGTAGCAAAAGATATTGATTTTAGCAACTGTTGTACCTCACCATTTGGCTCATCATCATATATGGGCTCTGATAGCTGAATCATCAGCATGTGCATCATTCCCTGATCTGCTGCTTGTATCCTGCTCTTTTAATGCTATCCCACTGCTTTATGTATCAACCAAGCTAGCATCCAATGCTTTACTCGAATCAACCTTATCCTCTGTTGTTTGCATTTGTTTTTCATTAACCCAGATGTCATACTCTCTTTTTATGTAGTGCTCTTCATTCAATCGATTCTTCAACAGATTCCATGTGTTGATCAGTGTGTTCAACGGGAATTCCTGGAATCTCGAGTTGAGTGTATTGTAGAAAGTAGTTGCATGTCATTACAACAATATCATCATCCATATACATCTGTGACTTGATAAACATCTGAAACTGTGTCTCGAGTACTTTAAAAGAAGCCATGGATCCAATCTCTTAAAATTCTTCTTTGTCAAGTTGCTTTCTATTTGATCCCACGTATAGAACATTGTGCCAGTTAAAGTCTCTAGTATCTGACCAAAGAGTGTCTGCCATGCACGTTATGAAACGCAGACTCAAACGGATCCGAATCCTTGTAATTCCGTTGTTTGATGAAAGAAGCTGTGAGTGGTGAATGAAGTTGTCGAAAAGATACCATTCCAACTCTTTTTTGCTTTTGTCTTGAAAATGTTGGGGCATTTGTTTTTTTTTTCCGAATTAGAACAGCAAGATAAAGTATCTTTCGTTACCATTTTTTACTGAAAATTATGATTGAAAACTGTATAATGATTGAAGGATCTTAAGTAGATGTGTTGTGATTGAAGTTGTGGTAAAATAAAAAACAATAAACGTCCACGGGATTTTACAAGTCTATAATTAAAACCGAGAAAAGAATTGTGTCTTACGCGGGATTTTACAAAATCAATAGAAAACCGTGAATGTTAATTGACATATTTCGCTTGAAAAAATTTACATATTTCGCTTGAAAACAGAAACTGCATATTTCGCTTGAATTTGAAACATATTTCGCTTGTAATCAATCTTGCATGTTTCGCTTGTAATTAAAACATATTCCGCTTGAGCTGTAAACTTGCATATTTCGCTTGAATTTGAAACATATTTCGCTTGTAATCAATCTTGCATGTTTCGCTTGTAATTAAAACATATTCCGCTTGAGTAGTAAACTTGCATATTTCGCTTGAAGTTTAGTCTTGCATGTTTCGCTTGAGGTTTAATATATTCCGCTTGAGTTCGTAACAAACATATTTCGCTTGATTTTCAAATTTTTTAGCAGAGTTTCGTTTTAGGTTATTGTAATATTTTGCTTGAGGTTCATCTGTATATTTCGCTTACTAATGAAACATGTTTCACTTCACAAAATACCTGCATATTCCGCTTGGCCTTATACTTACATATTCCGCTCGACCTGACTTACATATTTCGCTTGAGGTCACTTTCTTGTGAGGACCACTTTTGTCTTGTTTAGAAAACAACAAAACGTCCTTATCTTGTGAAGCTAGAAAAGGGGATCTATGTCTCCCCTTTGTTTTACCGGTTAAGACCACAAAGAAATAAGCAAATCTCAAATAAGCACCGAAATAAACCATAAAATAAGCTTAAAATAAGCACGAAATTTTGCAAAATGAAAAACAAAGCCCTAGTTTAGTACCCATAGAGGATTTAGGCCAAGTATTGCAAGGTGTAAACAAGCAAACCAAACCAATAAGCCTAAATATTTTGAGCCGTGAGCTTATTGTCAAAAATAAGCCACTGATATGAAAATAAGCCAAGAAATTTTGAGCTTATTATAAAAAATAAGCCACATATCAAACACAAGAAGTGGTAGAATAAGTGAAGCAAGGAGTAGAGAAGCAAAACGCAAACCAATAAGCCAAAAAAATTCGGACGTGAGCTTATAGGTAAAATAAGCCACGGAATTTTGATTTTGAGCTTATTAAACCACAAAACAAACATAATCTACCCGAGGCTCTTGATACCAAATGTCGAATACTAGAAATCACTTCCACTTCGTTAGATGAACAAGAAAATAAGCTTGGGAGATGATGTAAAATGTAGAGAGAGAAACTAGAAAGAGAAAGTAGAGAGAATGAGGAAGTTTACTTGCAAAATGAAATTTACAAATGACCAACCCCCCTCACTTTCCTTGAGGAGGTATATATGTATCCAAACTAAAAGGCTTTCAAGCCTTTAGTAATTCTATGGGCCGGGCTCGAGATTACTTGGGCTTTCGCCCGATACACGTGACCGGTTAGCTTACATTTAAGAGCTCGTTTACCCGTCTAGCCTATTACAACGTATATTAAATAATGACCGAGACCTAATATAATTAATGAACGAACTTCCATTGTTCGACTTAATATTTTGAGGGTAACACTAAATGGCTTAAAAGGGTTATATAATAAATTGTGTGGGATATGACCAGATGGCCCTATCTGGTGCCGTGGTAGTGAGTGTGTGTGTTAAGGCTTTGGTATAAAGGGAGAGGTCACAGGTTCGACCCCTGTGCCTCTCCTTTTTTTGAAAACATTTTTTTTGCTTTTTCTTTTTTAAAAACTTGTAAATTAAGCTAAAATAACAATCTTAAAAAAACACTTTTTACAAAACAGGAAAATAAGCCAGAATATAAGCAAAATGAAAGCAGATTGCTTAAAAGCTTGGAACTACTTGACAAACAAATAGTTTAACATTTAAACTCCAAAATAAGTTCCTAAAAAGACAAACTAACTATGATCTAACCTAAATAAGCAGATATGAAAAGGAAATAAATACTACATCTAAACAGAATAAGCATAAAAGCATTTTACAGATTTAGAGAATTGGTTTTTAAGACTTAAAGTGCCCCAACAGCTTATTGCAGCCCTATAAAAAGCTTATCAAATAAGCTTGTGAAAGCTTGAAAGCTGCTTCCAACACAAGCTCATACAACTAACTAACCATGCTAAGAAATTTAGACCTTAATTCTTACTTAAACTAGCCTAAATTTGATAATCAAAATAGGCAAAATCTGACCCATTGCTTGAAATTAAAGGCTGTTTTGACCCATTTTCAAATAGACCAATTAAAAAGTGTAAAAACCTCTACTAATAGATTTTTAACTTGGATTTAGAGTGCATTTTTAGCTTAGAACACCAAACATTAAACCTTAAATCTCAAAATCAGTCCACACCATGATCTGAACAATCATCAGAAGGTTCAGATTTTTTGCACAGGATTAGACATCCCTGCTTGCATAAGGCTCGACTCTAAAGGGTTCATTCCTCTGATGACACCAGCTCAAGCCCTTAAATCAATACAAGTCATGGAAACCATCATCAATTACTGTGATGAATCAATTAAAAAGCAAGCCGTGAATGATGAATAGATTAGGAAATTCATTAAAAACACGAACTTGAACTTAAGGGCACTTGACACTACTACAAAGAACCTGCAGGTTAAAATTGATCAATTAACCCAAATGGTCCTCACTAATGTAGGGGAAAGAGTCGAGGCAGAAACAAAAATAGGTAAGAA
>BQNB010080247.1:0-29989 GCA_026074375.1 Tanacetum coccineum
TTTTCGCTATAGAAAAGAAAGGTCAATGAAAGGATTCAGTAATGACGCCATGCATCACCATTGAGTGTTCTAAAGAGAAAAAAAATAGAAAAAAGTTCCCCACATTGGGAGAGAAAAGAGAAGAGGGTGATCGCTGGCCACATACTTCCAAGTAAGGGTGTCAATAAGGTCGGGTTGACCCGACCCGACCCGACGACCCGAACCCGGTAATGCTTATCGGGTCGGGTTTAATCGGGTTAATCTCACCCGAACCTGATAACCCGATATTGTTATAGGGTCGGGTTAGGGTTGAGTTCTTTATGTTATCGGGTTAACCCGATAAGACCCAAAATATAATGCAACTTTTTTTCTTTCAGTAAACTTTTAGACATTCCACGATTCGATACGCTACTATATAATTCATTATTACTTAGTATAGTACTCCTGAATCCTAATGGTAGAGCATGAACTTATTTTTGTTGTTAGTTTTTGTACTTACGGAATAGGGTTTTAGCCGTACAATAGTAACGTACTTTCTCAAATGTTTCGTTTTGGTATGTGGACTTTTTTTTCTTATCACAATCGATAGCATGTTTTCCGAATCATCTACGACCTCCTGTCCACCCTTTTCCTCAAAATTCCACCAGTCTCCATCTTTTGATTATCAGCATCGGCTCATGAATTTGGTATGCTAATCTTTAATATGCTAATCTTTAATATCTATATCAAAAACACATATATTATAAAAAAAATTATATACGCGGATTGTTTTGGTGATTTGAATTGCTTAAACTGGGTTCTCATCAAAAGTGCAAATTTTCGCATTTTTTGAAATGGGTTTTGCTTCAAGATTCATAAAGTTGCAGACTTGATTGATTCTTGAAGTGGGTTTTGGTCCAAGATTCATGAATAGAGTTCTTCACGCATTATTTGAAGGGTATCTGTGATCAGGGACGAAACCCGGGACACCCATGAAATTATGCGGCCTAGTGTTAATTTTTGTAAAAAAACCTTGATTTTTCCTAAATGCACCCGGTCCAAAAAATTTGTGTTCCACGTATTGTATAATTTTTCGTAAATACACCTGATCAAATAGTGTCCTGGTCCCGTCCGTGTCTGTGATGGGTTTTGGGTAAAGTGATTGATGATGATGAAGTGACAAGATTCAACACCATGGTTTTAGTTTAGGGATCAAATGAATCTGAGCAATTACTTTAGTGTAGTTAAGAACATGTTTATGGGAAATTAAAAAGGTGTTTTTTAGGTCTCCATGTCAGATTTGTGGTTTTAGGGAATATGCTTCTTGGGCTTTTGGGTTCATAAGATCACATTGTAAACATCAATATGATGTATACCAAATTGGTTAGATATGCTAAATAATCTGTTAGCTAAAGTTCGTAAAAAAACTGTGATATGGATGATAGTATTCGTATCATACGTACTATCATGAATTCAAGATGTATGTCTATAACTCTACATAGCAATACGTGCTTTCAGTTACCAATATGAGTAAACCTACGGGGCCATCAAATGTCTGTGTTGGGCTCCTATAGATGCGCCAAATTGAGATTGCGCGTATATTGGCAGTGCAACCTATTCAAGTTGCAGCCATTGCGAGTGTATCCGTTTTTTCATTTGTTCATGTGCTTGAGCCTCAGTTACATTTAAGGCTAATAGTTTTGGCGTTGTCGTTAAAGCCACTGTGTGCTTTTCATAGTGTCAGAAAGGCCATATCTTGGCGGGGCGTTTACACTAACGCAGCCATGGTGGTCTTTCCGGTTTGACATTCGCTTTGTTCTTGGCCCAACATTATATTACAGACTATACTAAATACTGTTAAAAAAACGGCAACATTCTTTGTCGTTTTGGTGTTGCCCTTTCTTGAGTCTGTTACCTTTGGTCCATTACGTGGTCTTTTCTTTTTGTCCAGTTCTTATCATAATCCAGAAAGAAACGGTAAGAGCATGAGATTAATACAAAGCTTACATTGTTACTGTCTTCCAGCACATGTTGTTTGTGTAATTCAGGCGATGATGATACTTTACTGTTTGTGGTCTGTAGGTAGCCCAGTCCCGTATTCTTGCTGGGCAAGACCATGTGAATGCATCCATAGCGGGTTCTGGGTAGTGGGTACTACTATCGTATTTGTGAACCTGAGCCAAAAATTAATCAGTCGCTTATTTTTGAGAAACTAGGATCTGAATTTTGATTATAACTCTGCTATATGTATTTTCTAAAGATTTGTTTTTACATATTCATTGTACATATTGTCAAATCCGAATTTTATATGTTTTTTAAGATGTCGTATTTAGATCGACAAAAGGCAGAGGTTGTTGATACAATATGTCGTATCAAAGCAGGGCGCGAAATTGAAGAGAACGTCGTGATAAACGATTTGGTGCAAATTGGTTTTCGCCGTGCTCTCTTTGATTTCCCGTCATCCTTTGTGTACGTCTTTTTTCTCACGAGCATCCTCTTTTTGTTGGTCTGAAAACTAAATATTAAAAAATGTACGCACAGTTGTCAAATGGTTACAGGTTGTCGACGAGAGATCCCATCCATGGGTAAGATTGCACTATCTAAATGACTAAATTATTACCATTTATTTTGGATGATGGTTTGATTTCAAACAATTTTCATATTGCTTACAACTCTGGAGCAACTATGTGGATATAAGCCGTCTAACTTGAGAGAATGTGTTCAAGTTTTACGTGATCTGTAGTTAAGTAGAAAACCAGCCGCGTTGGTGGTAATCAGAGAGAGATACAAGTTCTATTTTTGGGTTTTATGTTACTAATGATTTGTTGATTTCTTGCAGGTAGCATGTTTTGTTGCGTGATCAGAGTGGAAGTGATTCCGTATATCAAATTATATAAACACCACATCAACTGTGAAGCGGCAACTACAGGTAACACGTTCTTTCAGTTTTCTTAGTTTTGGCTTATACTTTTCATGACAACACAGAAAAAGTGTTCCCCTAATTTTAGATCTAAGACTTTTCGTACGTCTCATTAACTGTGTCAGGTATATTTTAATTGACAATTGATTCGAGATTGAGTTGGCTCCCGCCGCAACGCGCGGGCAATATACCAACTTGTTATTACTTAGTATAGTACCCCTGAATCCTAATGGTAGAGCATGAACTTATTTTTGTTGTTAGTTTTTGTACTTACGGATTATCGTTTTAGTTACTGTGACACATCACATTTACATCTTAGAATTCACATAAAGGTATTTATGTTCTTATAGGTTGGTCATGGGTGTGTGCATATAACATCATGCATATTTACGTATATTTCTTGGTCGGCTTATGTATATCATTTAAAAGACCATACTAATAAATTAGATTGTAAATTTATTTTTAGAGAAAATATTAATATTATTATCGGGTCAACCCGAACTCGATTAGACCCGACCTGATATAACCCGAACCCGATTAGACCTGAACCTAATAACTCGATCTCTTATCGGGTCGGGTTGCGGGTCATATTTTCAAAAGTCAAAACCCGACTTAACCCGACCCAATTAACCCGATAACCCTACAACCCGACCCGATAACACCCCTACTTCTAAGAGTCAGCTATTTGTTCACATTCAAACATTCGTTCCCCACGTTCGAGCTAGTCGAATCAGTACTTATTGTTATACCGTTCGTGCCCCTCAGAGTCACTTAACTCACTTTCAAGAATTAGAATCTTGCTTTTAATTAATAGACTGAAATGAAAACTTTTAAAGATGTTATGGAAGGTTTAAAAGTCATCGGTGCCTACTACAATTGCTTTAGCTGGAGCTGCATTCGGAATTGGAAAGATATTCGTAGAGTCTATAATTGGATACTAAATTGGTTGGTTATGCCATTTTAGGCTTTGCTCTCACGGAAGCCATTGCGTTGTTTACTCTTATGATGGCCTTTCTGATCTTATTCGTATTATGAGATTCGCTACCGTTGTAGCCTTCCTCTCAAGGAGAGTGTCTGAGTGAGTTGAGTGAGGAAGTGAGGAAGCTGGATCTGGTTTCACTGTTGTGTTGGTTAATGCCCAACCACCTTCAAGAAGGCAAAGAAGTCAACTTCATAACCGTTTCCATTATTAGTAGCAGCAGTGGACGAATCGAGACAATAAAAATACAGGTAGGAATCCGCTTATCTACTTGCCTTTCAACCTCGGAGCATTCAGTTCAGGTACCACAGCGGTCGATGACTTGGCTGGGGCAGATC
The DNA here is from genome assembly GCA_026074375.1 of Tanacetum coccineum. Classification (NCBI taxonomy): domain Eukaryota; kingdom Viridiplantae; phylum Streptophyta; class Magnoliopsida; order Asterales; family Asteraceae; genus Tanacetum; species Tanacetum coccineum. The sequence continues at coordinate 4,196 of BQNB010080247.1, forward strand.
TTCACTCGTTATCCTTTTTCGAACCTTTTGGAATGTATTTCCCCTAACTATAGATCAGATCCAGCAGACGAGAAAGAAAATTCCGCACTGCTGCTGAATTGTCAGACTTATCCACTAAGGGATTCGTGGAGTTTCTACGAATTGCATTGGGGGAAATCTACCAAAGCTAGGCAGATAGATAGACTCATTTCCCGCTGCTAAGGGGGAGCATGAAAGAGAAAATTTCTTGTTTTTTAATCAGCGCCCCCTTTTGGGTATGCAGGTACTAAGAGTCCTCTCACTACCAACCAGCAGACATCATCTGGCTAGGTCTTCCCGGTATCAACAACGAGAAAAAAAACTAGCAAATGGAAACAACAACTAACTATGGCTCTTGGTGGACCCAGATAACATCCTAGGCATAGGGGAGATCGAAGCAACAGGTAACGCCTAGACGACGTTTTTATTCCTGGGCTACAGTAAGTAGATCGAAAGGTTGTTTCGCCCCTTGTCCCCGAATATGGGTAATATGTTCTCATACAATGTTGCTCTAATCTGACCTAGCTAGTGAGCGATCCCAGTTCGCGACAAAGAACAAGACAGCAAGCGAGCGTACCTTTGTTTGTTTCTTCTCCACCAAGCACGAAAGTTTAATCATAACTATAGGTCGGTGGCTACCTAAGGAAACTTCGATTCGATTTGCCCCCCGGCTGGAAGGCATCTACCTCATCTCGATCATAAGGAGAGGTTCACTACATTAAAGATAACAATGAAAATTCTGCTGCGAACAAAAAAATGTTGTGAACAACATTAGAAAAAGCAAGTAAGTAAAAGGTTATCCAGTTCGAGTATGTTACTTACTTACGAAGATCGACCTAACAAAAGAAGTAAACCTGAAGTGTTGCGAAAGACTAGGATGGGAAACAAAACGGAATGTACCATATTTTTATCACGTACAACCATCAAACCAGAGACTAAAGTAAGCCTCGACAAAACATAAAGTATCATAGTGCGTCGTCCTTCCCTGAAATGGAACTTTCATGCTAGAGCAAGAACTAGCATAAAAGTCGACCTATTATAACCAGTGCGGTTGTTCGTATTTCATTTTCTTTTTCCAAGCCCTTCTTTCTTAGAAAGGCACTCACTGAGTTACTTACGGAATCTCAAATCTTGAGGCTGATTACGGCCCCTTTGATGAAAGGTAAGAGCTCTGGTTGACTACCTATAATATAAAGATCCTTTACTATACACTTTAGATATCTATTTCCATTCAATCAAAGACGGCAAAGCGCCTCTAATCTAAAGGCCAAAGAGTGCTCTTTGCGCTACTACACATCCTTACTCATAGTATAGTGCAAGTTAGGTTTGGGTATAGCGGGACTTAAACCTGCGACCATTAGGTTAAAATCCCAATGCTCTACCAACTGAGCTATACACCCAAAAAAAGATGCAGTAGTAAATAAGTATTGGTGCAGAAAATAAAAAAGGGTGACCCCTCTTCATCATATTAAAGGGGCGTGGCTTTGTATGAGGCTCGTACTGCAGAGCAAGTGAAGAAAACTTAAAGGCGCACGCTAGCAATCCTGCAAGAAAACGGCCTAGCTAACGCGCCCCTTATTGAAAATTCAAGGATATTGAATGATCGATATGAGAAAGAAGCGCTCAAGCATTGGAATAAAGCCGGCCTTAGTCAACAAGCACCTTTCTTAGCTTAGTAAGGTTGTTTGTTTCCACTCATTGAAGATTCTATCTACAAAAAAGGTCAGGGGGGCTAAAATGGCTCTCACTGACACCATCTACGAGAAGGTGATGTCGTCTTTATTTACAGCCGCCATACGGTTCGCCTTAAATCCTTAAAGACGGAGAAAGGGAGGAGCAGTTATCTATGTAATTACGGTCTTTGTTGGTCGGGGCGAGCACTCTCTTTTCTTTGTCAAATTCTGTCTTACCAAACAAGACTGACTTTTTACCAACCCACGAAGGGTTGTGAGGCTGGACCAGAGGTATGAAGAATGAATCTATATCTGTGCATGGAAGGATAACGGCCGCTCAACTGTTCGAGCGCATTGCTTTGGTATTGGTTCCGATCAACAAAGGTAGAATGCCTAGTCGAAGGTCCAGTACAGTAGGTAGCAGGCGTGTTCGTTTTGGCTCCCGAGCGAGAACGAGAAATAGGTGATGCACTATCCTTGTTGCTACGTACGTTGACCTTGACTTGACAGATTCATCCAATTGAACCGAAACTCAAAGGAGGACCACAAGCTCGGGGCTCGACGAAAGAGAAAGTCTCGGCATTAAGAAAATAGGATTAGCTATGAAAGAAAGAGCTCGACATTTATTTTTTCATGAATATTCATAATTGAGTCTAATAAAAGAGGGACTAGCTCATCGTAGTGATTAGAGGACACCTCCGATCGTTCACCTCTAATGTGACACGTTCCCTCCCAGTTTGGTCAACGGGATCAGTCGGCTAGAGAGCGAGGCTATTCTTACTTACCGAACCCTCAGTTCATAAGTCTTCGTCAACATGTTACGAAGCTCCAGTCTGGCGGTCAACTTGATGTAGGAGACGCATGAGTTTGATCTTGTGGTGTATTCCTTTATAGTGAGTAAGGACTCTTTCTTGTTGATTAGTTCGCCTCCGGTCTATTGAAAGGTCTCCATTCCTACGGTGGTTTTGTCAATGAACCCATGGATAAGTAGGCATTTCTTGTACCCTGAGTTCCTTCCTTCGTAGTCAAATTTGATGATACGCTTTGGCGATGTTGCCTACCAAATAAAAGGCCTGCTAGGTGATCGAAATCGCTCAGGTCAGCGAGGACTCACTCACCTACTCCTTATCTAATACTTTCTTCTATCTAGTTAATTAAAAGACCCGCCACGCCGGGCTATAAGATAGGATACAACCATTGTACTACTTTACTGGTAAGAAAGAGCTTCTGTAAGAACTGGAAGACTCTTGTATGTATGGTAACCATATCTTTCGCTACTAGTGGACTGTTACACATAAAGGCCGACAGAAGCAACCTTTCTTAGCACGCTTTTCAAGCACGTAGCTTCTGCTGGAAAAACAACATTGGAAAAATTCGCCTAACTTTTTGTCATTCTTTGCACGTTTGTGACGTGTCATTCTTTGCACGTTTGTGACGTGTTTATAGTCACGACTGTTGTCATTCTTTGCGCGTTTGTGATGTGTTTATTGTCGCGACTATTGTCATTCTTTGTACGTTTGTGAATTGACTTCTTACAAATTTAAGAATGACCTTGAGCTAGGTTAAATTACATTACCCTATATTTTCGGTTATATTGGCTGACAAACAAGAAGAGATACATATATACTCCCGTGTTCTTAATCTAATAGGACATATATGACCCATCAACCAAGATGTTGCAGTATCAACTCTGATAATCAGGTAAATGTACAAGACATGTTATCTAATAATGCACTCGACATAGAAAAATAATAAAGGTAATTTGCCATGAACACATAATATGTTATTGAATAAATTTAACTCAAAAATTCCAATTGGTACCATGTGAATCCCTACCCTTCATGATATATATAGACCAACCTATACACGTTAAACCTATTCTAAATAGATAAATACTAATCTATTAGGAATACTTAGGACGAGTTGGACTTGCAGTCCAACTAGTACTTCCTGATATCTGGCATCACGCATACAACCATATCCAGACTCAAGAATTCACTAACAATCACCCTCTGAATTCTTAAGTCGAAGAGGGAAATTCTTGCACACCGAGTAATGACCTTATCTCGTCATTCATCTCCTTGAGCCTTATGTACGCCAAGGCCTTCGTCAAAGGATCTGCTCTTTGTTTTTCTCCGGATACATGCTCAACTGTAACCTACTCGTTCTCCACACACTCGTGAATGAGGTGATATCGAGTGTGGATATGTTTCCTCTACCATGAAAGATCGGGTTCTTTGATAGTGTCGATTTATTATCAACTCGAATTATAACCTTTTGTCTATCCAATCCTGTCATTTCTGACAATAACTCCTTTAGCCTAATTACTTGACATGAAGTTGAAGTGGCTGCCATAAACTTAGCTCCACATGAAGATAACGCCACGGTAGTTTGCTTTTGTGAGCACCATGTAATGGGTGATATACCAAGATAGAAAATGTGTCCAGTAGTACTTCATCCATCATCAGTATCAACATTATGACTGCTATCACTATATCCAACCAATTTCATGTCATTACTACGATTGTATTTAATTCCAAACGAAGTTGTACCTTTAAGATAGCGTAGGATTTACTTGATAGCACGTGCATGTGATTCTCTTAGACTTTGCATGTATCGACTAACCACACCAACCGAGTATGTTATATTTGGATAGGTATGCAAGAGATAACGTAAGCAGCCCACCACCTTTCGGTATTGAGTAGCTTTAACTTCTGGTTCATCCTTAACTTTTGACAACTTGAGATCCTTTTCCATCGGATATAAAGTTGAATTGCAATCTTTTATACCAACTTCTTTTAAGATTTTTAGTGCATATCTCTCTTGCTTGATCTTCACACAATCTTTTTCTTGTAAGACTTTGATACCTAGGTAATAAGTTAATTCCCCAAGATCCAACATTTTAAATTGAGACTTCATTCTCTTCTTGAACTCATTTATAAGTTCTAAGCTTGTCCCAGTCACGAATAAATCATCTACATAAACCGAGACGATGATAAATTCTCCATTGGGCACCTTTCTATAAACCGCATTTTCTTGCATGCATTGTTGAAAACCTGTCTCTTTTAAATTATTATCAAGCTTTATATTCCATGCCCTTGGAGCTTGCCTTAGGCCATATAATGATTTAGCGAACTTATATACTTTTTTCTCCTCTCCCGGTTTTTTAAAACCCTCAAGTTGAACAACATACACTTCTTCATTTAGATCACCATGCAGAAAAGCCGTTTTCACTTCCAAGTGATGAATCTTCCATTCTTTCCTGGCTTCAAGAGTAATCAATAGTCGTATGGTCACGAGTCGAGCTACCAGCATGAAAACTTCATCAAAGTCTATCACGGGTTGTTGTACATTGCCTTTAGCAACTAAACACGCTTTGTACTTTATGATTGAACCATCCACGTTTCTTTTGATCTTGAACAACCACTTTAACCCAATCGGTTTAACATCTTTAGGTAGAGAGAAGAGTTTTCAAGTATTATTCTTTATAATAGAATCAAGCTCGGTTTTCATTGCTTTAAGCCATTGCGGTTTCAATTTGGCTTCATTGTAATTCCTTGGTTCCTCATCAAGTGTTAACATTAATTCATTGACATTTAGTTGGTAATCTACTAACCTTGTTAGTAAAACTTTGTTACGAGTTGAACGTCGTTCCGGGACAGGGATAGCCTCGCTATCAGACACTTCATCATCAGTTCCTGTAGCATGAACAATAGCAGGCGGGCTGTGAACAGTGATTTGCGGGTTGTGAATAGTAGTTTGCGGGCTGTTTTGAACAATAGCTTGCGGGCTTTCCAAATCGCCCACAACCTTATTAGAACTTGTATCATGCATATCGTACTTTAAAACAAAAAACGTACCTGATTCTCATCCCATTTCATTTGTGTTTTCGGTGCTATCTTTCCAATTCCATCCTTTTTTGTCACAAATCACATGGGCACTTATTCTGATTTTATTTTCATGTGGGTTGTAGAGACTAAACCCTCTTGAACTCGACTCTTTTCCGAGATAAACCAACAGTTTTGACCTATCATCGAGTTTCTTCAAGTGCTTTGAAACAGTTCTCTTATATGCAACACAACTAAATACCATTAAGTCTTCAAGGTTCGGTTTTTCCCCAAAAAACTTCTCGTTTGGTGTAACTCCTATCAATGCTCGCGTAGGTGTTCTATTGATTATATATGTTTCATGTCGAACCGCTTCACCCCAAAAATGATTTGGTACTCCTCTTTCCTTCATGATACACCTAGTCATCTCGACTAGAGTACAGTTTCTTCGTTAAACAATTCCATTTTGTTGAGGTGCATAAGGAGCCATCAACATATGTGCTATGCCTTCTTGGTCACAAAACGATTAAATTTATGTGACGTAAATTCACCACCTCTATTCGTATGGAATGTTATAATCTCTTTACCCGTTCATTTTTCAATCGACATCTTGAATCTCTTAATAACCCCTAATGCGTCACTTTTGTGTTTCAAAAGAAAAAACCGCATATACCTTGAACAATCGTCGATAAGAACCAAAATATAAGAGTTGCCCGCTTGAGTTGGAGTATTTATGACGTGTGGTCGTCGTAGGACTTCTACACAAGAAGTTATACAACTCCCTAGGCAGTGCACCTAATCGTTGTAGTGTAGTATAGGCAAGACTCGGGGTTGTTTATCGTTCACTCGGGGAATAGGTTGGGAAGTCTTGATCACGGTCTAACAGAATTCTAAGGGTTGAGGGAAGATTATTTTTGTGTTTTTATATTTTATGAAAGCAGGTAAAATCATATATTGGAGAGAGGTTTGGTTTTAGCTATTTAAACTAAATAACAACTACGCTAATGGTGATAACAATAAGATAAAAGATTGTGTCTATTTAATCATGTATTACTCCCTAGATTGCTTCTCCTGGTGTTGTTGCCTTGTCACCCTTGTGATGATCTGTGTAACTATTTCCTAAAGCATGAACGAATTACACGAACCCGCCGTCTACTTAGTATGCCGCTAGAGCAACGCACATGCAAGGTAGTATGAAGACTATTACACGGCCCCTAGGAGTTTACTAAGTGCATGTGAAATATATTAAAAGTGGATCAACCATATTAGGGGGCAAGGTAGTATGAAGACTGTTACCCGATGGTATCCTTTCTACACAATCACGTTTCCCTAGACATATCAACAACGATACAGACAAAAACTGGTTTTCTAAGACCTAACGTGCACATCCATCACAAGAAGCAACATCACTAAGATCTACATTCTAGGTTTCATACAATCATAAATAAACACAATAATAAGTTTAGCCAAGCATGTTAAAGATAAAGCAAGAACAATAAATCAAACAACACATAGACATATTGAATGATTAAGTAAACCTTACTTGATTAAAACATGAATTGGAAGAAGTACAATAGGGTTTTTAGGCCCTAAAATCGTCTCCTACAGCTGCTAAACGAACTAGGGTTCGTACCCTCTTTTTATTCTAAAGTTACACACTCAAAACCCTAAATTCGGGTTTGTATATATAGGAAAAATGACGCGACGGCGTCGCGTTTTAGTCGTGACGCCGTCGTAAAATGAATCTTCTAGATCTGCGTTTGAGTCGGTGCGGGCTGACGCCGTCATGAAAATTGTGACGCCGTCACTTGATGAGTTGTGACGGCGTCGTGTATAGCTTGTGACGCCGTCTCCAGGCTCTGTGAGCACAAATCTTCAAGAGTCTTGGTGTTGGTTTGTAATCTCGTCTGTTTCTTCTCCAAATGAGCCCAAGTCACGTGTAATTCATCCAAATGTCTTCCAAATGAGAAATACCTAAAAAGGAACGATTAAGTACTATTTGGCCATAAAATGATGATTTAGGAGTTAAACGACCCCGAAAAAGTGTATAAAATGACACCTCATCAAATACCCCTACACTTAGGATTTGCTTATCCTCAAGCAAACGGGCTTTTCTACCTAGACAATAACAATATGAGGGGTCATTTTACCTACTCTTTAAACATATTTTACAACACAACCTTCTAGATCTCGTAATTAAAAGCACAGAAAGTATATACTAGCACCTCACATAAGTGTTTGGATTCTCTTTTCACTCGGGTGATTATGATTATAAAACTTATAGGGGAAAATAGTTAAAAATCACACTCATTCCTGTCATAGCATATAAATTACATAGGCTTGGTAAAGGATCAATCCTCACGGCTAGGATAATTAGGGCAAAGTTATTATTATTATATCTAAGAGGTCCTTTAAAGGGTTATGGGGTGTAGGTGTAAGATAACATATAATGGAAACGGAAATGGATGGGTTATATTTGTGTGGTGACTTTGGGTGAATTTGAGGAGGAAGGGTTAGCTAACTACTTACACGAATACATGTTGGTTTGGTTGCTAAGCCAAGACTCGGACGAAGATATACAAACTCTACACAACTCTACATCAATCTCTTTTCTTTATTCTTTTCTTATTTTTTTTTTAATAACATAATAAAAATGGGTGTTTATAACACGTTACCCCTACACTTGAGCTTTTACTATGCTCGATATTTACATCTAACTCAATGAACCGAATTGACGGTTGGAATCAAATAACATGAAGATCATTTGACAAACATATGGGGGTATTGACTTAACTTTTCTTCCCCATTCTTCCACGAAATAAATACTACCATGAATCCCAATCGTCCCAAAACTGTATTTACAAGGATAAGGACTTAGCAACCGTGTACTCAATAATTAACTTGGGTTAAACACAATAATGTACTAAAAATGAGTACATACAAGGTAGGCTAAGGCTATTTGGGTGTAACGATTGGTTTAAGGGTGACAATGCTCTTCATTAATAGTCTGGCTTAATTAGAAAGTTACGAGAACCGTGAAAAAAGATAGGCTCGGAGGGTTGTACTAGGGTATCCTGCACTAAAGGTGAGTGCATGGCAAGGGTGTGGGATAGTTATATGATCGGTATGACCATCATAACAATTATAGGTTTAAAACATAGGTTAATCCTAATGCCTCTTCTCAAGCAAATCATAATACTTACTATGCGGTCTCAGGATGCATCACTAAAACAAGTTCTAGAATTTAATATGCTATCGGTACACTCTTATAATCCTAAAATAACCAATACCAATGTTCCAGAAAAGGCGACAAAACCACGCATACACATTTGTAACGACGGAATAGACACACATGATTGCTCACTCCTTAACTCGAACAAGCTAAAGGTATATTATCTAAGGGCGAACCTCACATTGTGGGGGTGAAATTTTTGAGGTTTTTTTTATGCTAGTCATATAAATTCCTATCCATGGGACGCTAATACTCGGTTTTTGTTGGTATGTGTCGTAAAAAATGTTAAATTTTGGTAAAAATCACCCTTTTATGCTATGTTTCGATATATTACCCATATTTTTAAGGACAAAGAAAATGACAAATGAAAGAATAGTTTCTAAGACTTATTTTTCCCCTACACTTAAGTTGAACATTGTCCCCAATGTTCTCTAGAAGTACCCGTTAAAATGAATAAATGGAAAAGAAAGTAAGGAAAAGAAACTAGTACTCCCCTGGTTTGCTCAATAATAGAGAAGAAACATGCGATAACTGGTTAAATCGTTCTCCAAGAATCGTCTAATGAAACTTCCTAAGAACTTCCAAGCTTCTTCTCATCAAATATAACTTGTAATCAAAGACAGAGACAACTATACCAAGCATAAAATGTGTGTTTTACCAATATACAATATGAATTTAGGGTTCGAATCAATAGATAGGATGAAAGAATTATTAAACTCATTAGGTTTTGTAGGTTTATAACAGAATAATACATATATTAAATGTCGTGCAAGTTTTATTTTAAAAATAATTAAAAACTTTAAGTTTTCTGGACCTGGGCGTTTGACGTCGTCGGGGTTGGTGTAACCCCGTCACAGGTGTCATAGTGACGGCGTCGCATGTTAATCGTGACGCCGTCTCCACAGTCTGTGAAAAGGATTTTTTTTTGTTTTTGATGAAGAATTTTCTGCACTTGATTCCATAAGTTAATTCCTATATAATGGCTGCATAAAACCTGAGATTTAACAATTCAATCATATGACTCAAAACTGACGCGAATAAATCTAAACAATTTATTTAACATGTTTGAATTTGGCTCAAAAGCCGGATAAATTCCCCTACACTTATTGTTTGCAAAATACCTTTGATTGAAATTAAGACGAGGCCAAAGACAAACAAAGCATGATTACAAGATAGTTCAAACATAACAAAAAAAATTATAAAGAATAAAACACACATGACACTCCTAATATGCGGGAAAAGTAATTTGGGTTGCCTCCCAAGAAGCATCCTTACGTGACTTCTCCTCCATCTTCGAGAGTTACATCATCGTCCTTGTTGGTGTTCAATAAGTTATTTTGATATGGCTTCACCTGTTGTTTATTCACAATAAATTCGCTTCCTTCCTTATCGTATAGCTCAATTGCTTTGTTTTTCATATCTTTGCTTACCGAAAATGGGCCATACCATCTTGACTTAAGTTTTCCAGGGAATAGTTTTAACCGTGAATTAATGAGAAGTACTTTATATTCTTTTTCATAGTTGATTGGCAATTTTATTCGCTTATCGTGCCACCTTTTTATTCTTTCCTTGTATAAGATGGACGATTCGTAGGCGTCAAGCCTCATCTCGTCTAATTCATTAATCTGTAAGAACCAGTTTTCCCCAGCTTTTGTAAGGTCCATGTTGCAGTTTTTTATGGCCCAGTATGCCTTGTGTTCCAATTCGACAGGGAGATGGCATGCCTTGCCATAGATTATCCTAAACGGGGTCATTCCTAAAGGGGTTTTGAATGTTGTCTGAAATGCCCATAATGCATCATTGTTGATCCTACTTGAATAGATCTTACTTAGCTTGTAAAGGCTTAGTTGTAATGAATAAATCCAAGACATCTATGGTAGAAACTTTGATTGAATATATCAAAGACTATGCAGAATCTAGTCTATGATACAAAGAAGAATAAGTAATAAAATAGTAACAAACACAATTGTATAATACCAAACTTTAAGCCTCAATATATTGATACGAACACTCTTGATAGTGTTACGGTTATACAAAACCTTGAGACTCTGAATAACTATATATGAGAATGAGATGCTAAACTACATGCCCTAGGGTCTCCTTTTATACACCAAGGAACCCAAATGGGCTTACAATGTGTTTTCTATACATACATATCTTTTCCTAAAATATCTCATTCTTATCACATCAACAGTACTAACACATACACTAACAGTAGTAACTTATAACTAACAGCAGAAACTCTTCTAGCAGTAGTAACTAATACTAGCAGTAGTAATGTTACAACTAGCAGTAGTGATGACTTAGAATATTTCATGCAGTCTTCATCAGCAGTAGAAACATAACCAGCAGTAGTAACTTTCATAACTAGCAGTTGTAACTTGAACCAACAGTAGTAACAGTTAAGAAGCCTTTTATTCCTAACAATCCTCTCCTAAACTTGATATTCATCATATTAATCATCAAGTTTCTTTAATAAAATCTTCTTAATCTTCAGAGGGGTGTATCCAAACACTCTTCTACTTCTTGAGTTGTGATCTTGTAAATCTGAGAAGCTCAAATACCATTTCACTTTCATGATCAAGTTCTAGCCTTCTACTCAACATACTTGAGATCATTTCTTGTGTTAGAGGATATTTCTTTTCTACCATCATGTGAATAGCAATTCCAGTACCCATCTACAAAATATGAACTCCACATGAATCAAATAACCTCCAGCTTATCAATTTGTAGTCTTGTTGAGCTTTCCAGATTTCATCTTCCTCACTTGGTTCAAATAGAGTAATGAGATCTCCCCAAAGTAATCTGTCATATCCTTCTGGGCTTGTCGTCTTAAATCTTTCCTTTACCAGTCTGTATAGATCTAACACATCCTGTCTATCAAAATCATATAGCATTGCACTGAATATCTTATAATACTTAGTACTTCCATCAGCCCTGATGGTCTCATAATACATCTTGTCTTCTGCTAGAATGTGTGTCTTCTAGTCAACTATTGGATATTTAGTAGCCAGAAATTCAACATTGACAGCTTCATATTTTTTTGGAACAATCTCTAAACAAGCTTTAAGCTCTGCCTTCTCAACATCATCCTCTAGCTTTTGTCTCTTGACAATTTCTTCATCAAGCTTTTTACCTGCTCTTTTCTTACTAATTGCTTTCTTTCCACTGCTCTTAGCTTTCTTTCCACTTCCTTCTACTACTTCTGAATCCATAGAAACAAATGAATCTATCTACTTCATGGTATTGTCAAATAACATCTGAATTTCTTTAAAACTTTTCTTCTTCAACTGACTATACTTGTAATTAGCCATATTTCTCAAATAAGTACACATTTGATTCCTCATTTGAGCTTTGGTTGGTGGCTTTCTTCTAATCTCTTCAGCTCTAAGCTTTGCAAAGTGCTTCTTCCTTTTGTCCATAAGTTCTACAAACAGTCTTGATCTTTCTTCAATCGTCAACTCTCCATGTTCTTCTGCTTGTATTCTCTGAGCTAACTCATAATCTGCCTCCATCATAGCTTGAGTATTATCTCATGAAATCAAGTTAGCCTCTTCTTCTCTTTGTCTTGAAACTCTTTCTTCTTCTTTTAATTCAGCTTGCAGTTGGGCTTTCAATCTTCTGGCAACTTCCTCATCAAATGCAATCTGATCTTTTCCTTTCATTTTCATTGGTTTCTCACGCTCCTACATGATGCCTTTTCCCTTATCTTTTGGATCAAGTTGTTGTTGAGGTGATACTATTGGTCTTGATACAGTCTCACTAGGTTATTGAATAGTCACTCCTCGTGTTGGTCTAGTAGCAGTCTCACTAGATTTTTCTTTTGATTCTCTTTCTTTTGCTTTTTCTTTTGATTTCTCACTTCTCATTTTCATAAGAGTTTGAGCAATTGTGAGATCTTCATCTTCAATGATAGTTGTTGTTAGAGGAGGAGTACTTGGCTCAGCAGTACTAACAGATACACTGGCAGTAGTAATTGGTGCATTGGCAGTAGTAACTTTAACAGTATCAATGTTATGACCATACCTCCTCTGAGTCTATGCATCCTCTTGAAACCATGAAATATCTTCATCTTGGTCTTCATTTCTCCCCTGTTTGGATGCATCCTCCTAATCTAAACTTCTCCTTCTAGATAGATTCCTTCCTGGAGTTCTTGACTTCCTTTTTCTTTCTAATTTCTTGACTATTTTCTTCAAATCAGCAATCTTCTTTGCTTGAGTAGTCTTTGTTGTCTCTAAGTCAAGAACCCTGTCAGATAATTTTATACAGAGTACTATCAATTCCATAAGTTTTAGTCTGTCCTCCCCACTTCCAAGTGTGTTAACTCTTGAGAGGTGGATCATGGGAATGTTTAGATGCAGTCTCAAACCTAGTTTAAGCATATGTATCCCCCAAAATGGTATCTTGGCACCTGGGTCTACCACCTGAACTAGTTCTTTGATGAATAGGCTCATTAGGTATTATCGTAGATTGGGTCCTAAGGATGTTACCACTGTCCTGCTCTGCATCTAAGCTAGCATCAGTAGTGGCAGCCCTTTCCACACTGTCTCCCCTATCCTTATGGACAGTCTCATCTGCTACAAGGATAGTAGATCCACTAGACTAAGATATCTTAGTTGCCTTTCTTTTGGCTTTCCTAGGTTTGTGGGTCTTTTAGGGTTATGATGATGATGGAACAATGATTGGGTCAAGCTGAGATGGTGAAGCAGTAGTAGGTGTATGTTAGGGTTCAAAGGGTTGTGCTGAACCTTCACCCTCATCTGCTTATGGTTGTATCAACATAGTAGCAAACAATGATGTAATAGCTCTTGAAAAACCTTTCCCTTCCCTTCTCATGTTTGCAAAAACCTTTTTAGTATGAGAGGGTGTAATATATTCATCATTAAAAGGTGGAGTAAGATTTTCAATTTGATTGTTCAAAAATAGTTGTAAAAATCTTGGATACATTAAAAACGTTTTAGAATTTGGATCCAAGTTTCTCAACATACCATCAAAAATCAATTAAGAAAAATGAAACTTTTGATTTTTTAGCTAAACATATAACTGCAGATGCAATATTTGTACCAAATTCATTCCAAGCAGTTGATATGGAACTTAAACATTGTAAGATGGTATGTATAAGATACTCCCATTGAGGGGAAAAATAAGATTTGTAAAAAGTAAGTCTATCAGAAAGCTTTTCATATCCCATCAATTGAAGGTTTTCAAAAATCTCAGTATTTGTTAGACAAGCAATACCATCCTCATCATCAAAGTGAAGATCTCTCCTCACAGATGATTCTGTTATTACTACAGTCTTGCCATCAACTTTGGCACATATTTGTGTTTCATGATTGATTGTTTTGATCTTTGCAGTAGACCAAAACTGCTCAATATAAGAAACATAGATAGTTGGACTTACAGTTAAGGCATAGCGTATTAGATTAGCATTCAGAAAGTCCACTATCTCATCAAAATCAGCATTCTCCATGGATTTTTCCAAGTAAGCAACCATGTTATGTGAATCAGAAAAAGTCAATTCCGCCATAGATGATAATTTGTTGAAGTCGGTGATGAAATTGAGTTTGGGTTTATAATCGTGAGAGTATTAGAAAGCTTTATAATGAATATGGCGTGATTGTATGCGCTTAAATAGGTAATAAAGAAAACCTATATGCGAAGTTTCTGTTTTATAGACCAAGAATACCCTCAACAGTTGTAACTCTAACAAACTTCAACGGTAACCTAGCAGCACTAACTTAGCCCAACAGCATTAACTTTTTGCCTGGCAACACTAACTTTTCTTCCAACAGCATTAAGTCATGCCAGCAGTACTAACTCTTGAGTTACCAGTTTTAACCCTTATTTCATCCAAAATAGTATCTCCAATCCAGTCCAATCATCATTTTGGTTTACAAATCTCTCTATCTGTTTTTCAACTCACTGTTTCTCTTAATTCTTTTTCTCACTTATTCACTCTGTCTATTTTCATTCCACACATCTTAACACAATTAGCCTCCCCTCAATCAATACTTCAGAGGTTAAGCATCCAATACTTGCAATCAGATATTGAAATCTGCTAACATCAAATGCTTTTGTAAGCAAATCTGCAATATTCTAATCTGTGTGAATCTTGATCATTTGAATAAGCTTCTTTTCATTAGAATCTTTGATAAAGTGATGTCTGATCTTAAGATGCTTAGTTTTTGAGTGAAATACTAGATTCTTTACAATGCAAATAGTACTCTCATTGTCAATGAAAATCTTGGTGATCATAAAGTTGTATTCATAATCAAGCAACTGATTTTGGATCCATAACACATATCCACAACAACTTGATGCAGCTACATATTCTGATTTAGTAGTAGAATTTGCAACCACAGTCTGCTTCTTGCATTGCCATGAAATCAATCTTCTCCTAAGAAATTGACAACATCCTGTTGTAGATTTCCTGTCTAAACTTGCACCAGCATAGTCATTGCCAGTATAAGATTCCAAGACAAATGGTGAGTCCTTAGGATACCAAAGGCCCAATTTAGGCTGACCTTTCAAGTATCTAAAGATTCTTTTCACAACATGAAGATGTGAAACTGTATGTGTGACTTGGAATCTTGCACAAGCACATACAACAAACATTATATCAGGCCTTGAAGATGTTAAATACATAAATGAACCAATCATTGATCTATATAAATGAACATCAACATCTTCAGCATTTTCATCCTTCATCAAAGGCTTTGAAGTTTCCATAGGTGTACTTGCTGTCTTCACAGTTGAAAAACCAAACTTTTTCAAAATTTCATCCACATATTTGTCTTGACTGATGAAAGTTCCATCATCTTTCTGTGTCACTTAAAGTCCTAAGAAGAAAGTAAGCTCACCCATAGAACTCATCTGGAACTTCTTGTGCATTAATTTTTCAAACTCAGTGCATAGCTCCTTCTTAGTAGATCCAAAAATAATATCATCTACATATACTTAAACTAGTAGAATATCACCTTTGACCTTTTTAATGAACAAAGTCTTATCTATTGTACCTCTTAGAAATCCATTCTCCAATAAATAGGTAGACAAAGTCTCATACCAGGCTCTAGGAGCTTGATGTAGACCATATAATGCCTTTTCTACCTTATAAACTTTGTCAAGAAACTCTGGATCTTCAAACCCTGGAGGTTGACAGACATAAACTTATTCTTTAATTTTGCCATACAGAAATGCACTCTTCATATCCATTTGGTACACAACAAAGTCTTTGAATGAGGCATAGGCTAAGAACAGCCTAATTGCTTCAATCCTAGAAACTGGAGAAAAAACCTCATCATAATATATTCCCTCTTCTTGAGTGTAACCTTGTGCAACCAACCTTGCCTTGTTCCTTATCACAATGCCTCTTTTATCTTTCTTGTTTCTGTAGACCCATTTAGTTCCAATGGCCCTCTTGTAAATCAACCAAAATCCAAACCTTCTGTAATTTAAACTGTAGAAGCTCCTCTTGCATAGCTTCTATCTAACTTAGATCTTTTAATGCTTGGATTACCTTCTTGGGTTCTTCTTGTGATAGAAAATAAGCAAACAGACAATTTTAAAAGTCTTTGTGGTTTGTTCTCCTCTGCTTCTGAATTAAGTTCACCAAACCATGTTCTTCAGAATTCTTGGTCATCCTTCTTGTTTGAGGTGCTGAATGTAGATCTCTAATAATTTGTTCAAGAGGATGATCCTTGTGAAGTCTGGTAGATGGAATAGGACTGACAGGCATAAATAAATTCAAATTATTCATGTCAGCCTCTGCACTGTTATCTTCATCGTCACCTGAATAGGTAATATCTTCCAAATAAGGCATATTAGGATCATCATCACATCCATAGACTATATTCTCATGAACATCATTATTTTCTTTGTCAGCAGCATTAACAGTTGAACTAGCAGTATTAATACTGTTAGTGCTGTTAATGTTAATTTCAGCTTCTTTCTCTTGAATAATCAACCTTTTAAATTCTCTTTCAACTTCATCTCTTAAATCTTTATTATCCTTGTCACTTTCATTCTTTGGATCCTTAGAAGATTTCTTTCCAGCATCATTAGCAATTTCATCATCTGAGTGCTTAGGACTTAAAGAAATAAGTGAATCAGGAGCCCATGGTAGCAGTATTTACTCATGACTAGATACTGTTTTATTCCTAGCTTGACCTGCATCTATACTCTCTTTGATACATGCATTACCATTAGTTTGATTCCCTGCAACAACTGGCTTATTGTTCATAGATTTTGTCAGTGTATCAATATCAAAAAGCCATTCTGGTTCACTCCCTGCAACATTAGGTTTATTTTCAAGAAAAGTAATGTGCAAGTTCTCCTCTACAATCCTGGTTCTACTGTTGAATACTCTAAATGCTTTACTATTAACAGAGTATCCAACAAAGAATCCTTCATTACCCTTCCCATCAAACTTACCTAGGTGATCTAAGGTGTTAAAAATTGTAACAAGACACCCAAATGGTCTCATGAAGCTTAAGGCAGGTTTTCTACCTAGAAAAAGTTCATAAGGGGTCTTGTTGTGAGGCTTAATTACTAATACCCTATTTTGTACATAACAATCAATATTAACTGCTTCAGACTAAAAGGTAGTAGATAACTTTGAATCAGCTAGCATAGTTCTAGCAGCCTCTATTAGTGTTCTATTTTTCCTTTTTGCTACTCCATTATGTTGTGGAGTCTTAGCAACACTAAATTCTCTCTTGATCCCTTTCATTTCACATAACTGATTCATTTCCTTATTCTTAAATTCAGTTCCATTGTCACATCTGATTATTTTGACTCTATGATTAATTTGATTTTCTATTCCTGTTATAAAAGCCTTAAGGATTCCACTGGTTTCATCCTTAGTGGCTAAAAAGAAAACTCAACAAAATCTACTATAGTTATCTGTGACAACTAGGCAGTACATCTTTTTCATTATACTCTTTACAAAAGTTAGACCAAATAAATCCGTGTGCAACATTTGTAAAGGTTGGTTGATTGAGCTTACAGTCTTGGTCTTACAAGAGGCTTTATGTTGCTTTCCTTTCTGACAAGCAACACATGTGTGATCATTTTCAAAGATTTTTGAAGGCAAACCTCTTACAAGGTTTCCCCTTACCAGTTTGTTCATAGTTTTAAAATTTATATGCCCAAGCCTTCTATGCCAAAGATTAGATTCATCTAATGTGGCCTTTGCAAAGAGACAAGTTAGACCTCCTTGAGGAACAACATTCCTTAAATTAACATTGTACATGTTATCCTTTCTAGGAACTTTAAGCAAACATGATTCTCATCAGTTAACTTAAATTTAGAAGACAGAACAACACATTCAGTATCAGTAAAAAGGATAATGTTCTTCTTGTCACATATTTGTGAGACACTAAAAAGATTAAACTGAAGCTCCTTAACAAAGTACACATCTTCAAAATCCAATCTTCCTGTTCTTATTTTACCTTTTTCAGTAATCTTACCTCCTTTGGAATTTCCACCAAAGGCAACAAATCTACCATTAATTTCTTCATAATCTGAGAGGTAGGACTTATTTCTAGTTATGTGCCTAGAGCATCCACTGTCAATGACTCATTTATCCTGCAGCTCTAGCTGTGGATTGCCCTGCACAAAATAGTAAGGAAATTAGCTTCTTTTAGGGACCCAAGCCATCACTGACTTGGATTTGCCTTGTGCATCAATATAGTCAAATCTTTTAAAGTTCATTGATGCACCATTATGTCTGGAGACATGGTCTAAAACTTTGTGCTTTGGTCTCCAAACCCAACATGCTGATGTCTTAACAACATTAGCCTCATTTCCCTTATTATCACTTACTACTGCTTTTAGCCCAACAGTAGTAACATTTCCCTTAACAGTATTAACTTTTTTATTGAGATTGCTGTTCTTATTTGATGTAAACTTGTTAAAGGGCCTTCTAACATGTGAACGTGCTTTATTAAAAACATTTGACACTGGTATTGCACTATTCACTGTTGGTCTAGGGTAAGCAGTATTAATTGGTCTGGCAGTATTAACTAATACTGCTACTCTTGAAGAGTTTTGCCTAGCAGTATTAAGTGTTTTAAGGCCAGATTTCATTAAGACTGATTCTGGAACATAATTTCCTTTTGGATGAGGGTGAGTCATACTTTGAGAATTTTAATGATTCACCCTTCTAGCATTGTTCCATATAGGTTTTTCCACCATTTTCTTTTTATAAAAATCACAATCTTTGATTAAATGGTTAAAACTGCCACATACAAAGCAAGCTTTATTTTTTAAACTCAAAATCACTTCCTAGTTTTTAAGTCATCAAATTATTCCAGTTTCTCATGTTACCTCTAGGACTTTGGATGTTTTTCCTAGGGTATTTTGCTTGCTTATTGAATTCTTTCTTAACAAACTCCCTAGATGATTTAACATGCTCATTAGATTTAACAAATTCTACTTTAGCAAAACTAGGTTTTCTCTGTTTAGACTTAGACTCATTTTCATTCTCTTCCTCACTGTCAGATATCCAATCTTCAATAAGTGGTTCACTAACAGACTTAGGTTTTGACTCACTAATCACATGTTCTTCCTCATCAGCAAGTACTAAATTTGGTTTAAGAGGCATGAAGTTCCCAGTATAGGGAGGTGGAACTGCATGATACTCTTCACCTGTTTTGTACTTATTATTCACCTCACTATCAACCATTTGACTATCAAATACTTGATTATCAAACCCCAAACCAGACTTGAACTTATCACTTATTTGACTATCTAACAGTTTGCTTAGATTCTTAGATGAATTTTCAAACTTTTCTAAAGTAAGTTTTAAATCATCTCTTTCTTTTTAGCTTTTTCAAATTTCTTTCTAAGCTCTGTTAGTGCATTATCTCTCAACTTAATATCAAGTTTTAAAATCTTTATGTCTTCTTCAAAAACAGCCACATTCTTTTTATACACTTCTAGACTAGCTTCTACAGATTCTAGACCAACTTTATATGCTCCTACATTTAATTGAGACTTATTAAAATCTTTTTTTAGATTATCATAATGTTCTTTGAGAGTTTCATAAGATTTTAAACATGCTTAGTACAAGTTGATACCTCATTGTCTAAGCTTGAAGAGCTTGAAGATCCTGAAGAAGTATAAGCCATAAGTGAAAATTTGGTTGGACCTTCTTCTGCTTGGTCACTCCAATCATAGACAAGGCCATCACACTGAGATACTAAGGCTTTAGAAGTGGTTTCCTCAACAGGCACATTCCTTCTTGTTGTTTCTCTATTTCCGTTGTCTTGATATTTAGGAGCCCTGCACTCGCTAGCAAAATGACCTCTTCTGTGACAATTATAGCATTCTACCTTGGTCTTGTCAAATCCAATGGTATCAGTCCCATTAACACCTAGATTCCTTCCTGTCTTCTTGAGAAATCTTCTTGCTCTCATTGTCAACATTGCCATCTGCCACTTCAAGTCTATTTCCTCTAAATCATCAGGATCAATTTGCTTTAGGTCTTCATTGTCTAATTGTGAACTGTTAAACTGACTAGCAAAGAAAGAGTAGATCACTGCATCACTCAGATTATCAACATTTGGTAATGCAGAAGCATTAGCCTTAGAGTTAGCAGCAGAAACACCATGAGCAGTTTTAGCTGCTTCATTGGTGCTGCCAGTGCTATTGGAAGACACAAAAGATACATTTTGTGTGTTTTGGCTTGTGCTAGATGACCCCATAACTTCAGCTTTATAAATCTTTAGATTGTTGTACAAGTCATCCATGCTTAGATCTTCTAAATTAGGTTTGTACCTGATAAGTGTAAAATACACATATCCATTTATACTTAAAATAACCCAATTAAACTCAAAACAGACCAAAAATGGCAAAAATATGCTTGTATTTGTGTTTTGTATATGCAGGTATGGATAAGTCAAAAATCACAAGAAAACAGTCAAGAACGAGCAAGCACGGACACGAGAATCAGAAGAGTACAAAACCTTGAGTCTGTTCTGGTCTCTGAGGTGAGAGAGCTCTCTCTATGATCATTGTCATCTTGAGTTAGTATGCTTCAGTATAGTACTCGAATTCTTGCTCATAAAGTGCGTCTCTCTGTCATGTGACAGAGCTGTGTGTGTGTTGATGTTATCAGGACTTTTAGCTCAGTGTAAGCATAGATATCGTCTGTCTATCCTCAGTCTATCAGTCTCTGAGAGAGATTACATATCATGTTGGTATGTTTACGTGATATAGTTATGAGCGCATTATTTGTAGCCGCTTCTACACTCGGTATAGGGTCGGATAGAGAACAGCATCGATATCTCCTTCACAACGAGTCCTACGAGGATATCTCGCTTCATGGAGTACTCTCACACAAAGTCATCTCAGTAGACTCTCCTCTGATTTCTCGGACTAGTCAATGTTATTTAGCGAGATTTTATCTCTCAGCTGTATACACTTGCTTCTCATGAGTATTTGTAGCCGCTCCTAAGACATGGAACTCTCTAATTGTAGATGTTGAGAGCTTGTGTCCTTTTTCACTAGTGTATCTGAGGCTCGCAATGCTGCTTTACGATCATAGACCTTCGCTAGCATTAGAGACAGAACCTGGTACGAGACTAGCGTAAGTGTGAGCTAGAAATTAGCATGTCTTGCGTGTTTATTTAGCTTGATTTAAAAGTTCTGTAATTTCTAAGTGTTCTTTTGGAATGTTTCAGTATAGAGGTTTTTGCGCGGATTACAGTGTGTCTCAGCGCGTATTGTAGGAAGAAAGAGGTATCTCAATCGGTTTTTATTTGTGACTCAAGTATATTTAAAACTCTAGAGCACCTTTTTTTATACACGTCTAGAACTAGCTTCTACAGATTCTAGACCAACTTTATATGCTCCTACATTTAATTGAGACTTATTAAAATCTTTTTTTAGATTATCATAATGTTCTTTGAGAGTTTCATAAGATTTTAAACATGCTTAGTACAAGTTGATACCTCATTGTCTAAGCTTGAAGAGCTTGAAGATCCTGAAGAAGTATAAGCCATAAGTGAAAATTTGGTCTGGACTTCTTCTGCTGGTCTCTCGTCCAATCACTAGACAAGGCCATCACACTGAGATACTAAGGCTTTAGAAGTGGTTTCCTCAACAGGCACATTCCTTCTTGTTGTTTCTCTATTTCCGTTGTCTTGATATTTAGGAGCCCTGCACTCGCTAGCAAAATGACCTCTTCTGTGACAATTATAGCATTCTACCTTGGTCTTGTCAAATCCAATGGTATCAGTCCCATTAACACCTAGATTCCTCTGTCTTCTTGAGAAATTTCTGCTCTCATTGTCAAACTTTGCCTATCTGCCACTTCATGTCTATATCCTTAAATCATCAGGATTAATTTGCTTTATGTCGTCATTGTAACTAATTGTGATCTGTTTTAAAAGGACTAGTAAAGAACAGAGATAGCATCACTACATCACTTAGATTATCAACATCTTGGTAATGCAGACGCATTAGAATTAGGGTTAGAGCAGCAGAAGAAACACACCCATGAGCAGTTTTAGCTGCTTCATTGGTGCTGCCAGTGCTATTGGAAGACACAAAAGATACATTTTTTGTGTTTTGGCTTGTGCTAGATGACCCCATAACTTCAGCTTTATAAATCTTTAGATTGTTGTACAAGTCATCCATGCTTAGATCTTCTAAATTAGGTTTGTACCTGATAAGTGTAAAATACACATATCCATTTATACTTAAAATAACCCAATTAAACTCAAAACAGACCAAAAATGGCAAAAATATGCTTGTATTTGTGTTTTGTATATGCAGGTATGGATAAGTCAAAAATCACAAGAAAACAGTCAAGAACGAGCAAGCACGGACACGAGAATCAGAAGAGTACAAAACCGAAGCCAAGAATGTCAAGCCCCAGTCAAAGCCCAATCCAAAGCCCACTTTCCACTCATAACAAACCACAAGGGCCAGTTTTGCAATAATCGAAAGTCCTTTTATAACTAGAAAAGGAGAAAAGGAAGACAAGGGCCAAATGTGTAAACCTACCAAACTCCAACAGTTTTAACTGTCCAAAAATAGGCGGGAACCCTTTTACTATTCATCGTCTCCCCCGTTTTCACCCCCATGGTAAAACAAAGGGCTTTTGGAAATTAAAGGGCTAGATGGTCAATTAAGGAGCTCATAAGTGCAAGGCAAGGGTCAAATCAGTCTTTCCAAGGGATTCTTAAGCTCTCTTTCAAGCTCAAGACACGTATCAATGAAGAAGCACAAATTGTGATGGGTTTTTGTGCTAACTCACTCACAAAACTAACACAAACGTCACATCAAAGAATGCCAGCCTGGCAATCCTCAGGTGTCCACAAATCAATCCAACGGCCACAATAGAAGCTCAAATGATTAAAGAAATGATTGGCTGAGATTGAAAGTTTGGAGAGCAAGGCAAGAGGGCCTAGAAGCTTCAGCTTAGCACTATAAATAGGCCTCATTCTCACACACACAGGGGATCCGATTTTTAGTCTTTTTTTTATCTAGTTTTTATGTAATTTTTTGTTTTTCCTTAAATGTAATTTTCCTTTTTCAAGTAATGTAATCAGTTTCTTTAATTAATGAAATTCAGTCTTTAGTATTTTAAATCTCATTTTCTAAGCTCTTCTTATTTTCAAACTTTAAATAAGCCATATTGTCTCAATAAGCTAATAAGCTCATTTAAAGCTCTTTCAGTCTATAAGCTGAAATAGAGCTGTTTGAATTCAGAATTAATCTTACTTAAACCTTAAATCAGTTAAATCTATTATGGATCTAATTGGATTAGAGCTTTTTGGAAGGGGATCTTAAATTGGAAGAGATCCCAAGGACTTTACTCTAGCTTATCTAATAAGCTAGGGAGCTTGTAGCTGCCTTAATTGGTCCTCTTGTTTAGCTAGAGGAGTTTGTAAGTTTCTCTTTCATTTTCCTTTAAATTCTAGTTTTAAATAATGATATCATTGCTTGCTATGTTTAGATCTGCTTATTTGCTTATTCTCTTTGCTTATTAGTGTTTAAATATCTCTTATATTGCTTATTAGTTGTTTGTCCTTATCTGTTTTTGCTCAAATAGTTATAGATCATTAGTTACTAATTTCTGTCATAAAAACTCATAAAATCCAAAAATATTAGCTTAATTAGTTAAGATCTTAGAATTTTACTTATTCAGTTGTTTAATCATGATTGCTAAGTTTGTTTTAAGCTAGTTTTTATCTGGTATTTAGTATTTGTTCATTAGATTTCTCTTAAAAGCTTTTCTCAAATTCTGTCATAGTTTTTAAGGGGTGTTTGGTTTAGTGCACTCTTAATTTGCACTAGCAGTATTAACATAAGTTAATACTGCTGAACCTTTACACTACCAGTACTAACTTCCAAGTTAGTACTGCTTTCACAAGTTAGTACTGCCAGCTTAGATTTAAGCTAGGAATTCAAGTAGGATTAAGTTTAGTTATAGCTCATTATGAATTTAGCTTTAGTTTTCATTTTCTAGTTTATTTCATAGCTTAATTTTTCTTAAAAGTCAAATTGCATCAGCAGTACTTTCACTTGAAAGTACTGTTAAATTTTTACACTAGCAGTACTAACCTCAGTTAGTACTGCTGTGTTCTCAGCTTAATTTAGAACAGTAATTTTAGGATCTAGTTTATCAAATTTAGTAGAACTTGAGATTTAATATAGCTTAAGTCTTTAATCTTGTTTTCTAGCTATTTGTCTTAGCTTATTTAGCTGTCAAAAGTCATAAAAAAACCTGAAAACTCCAAAAACAGTACTTAGAGTCCTTAGGATTTAAATTTGTTAATTTAGCTTATGGGTCTATATTTTACAGCTTAATTAGATAGATTATAAGTAGTTTAATAAGTCCTTAAAGTTTTAAAGTCAAGTTTAGCTTATTAAGTTCTCTAGCTTATTTGAAGTTAGTGTTTCCTTGCTTATTTCCTGAGTTTGCTTGATTTTTGGTTAATTTCAGTAGTTTAAGAGCATTTCTAGCTTAGTTTTCTTTGCATTTCTAGATTAAGCACATCATAAGCTTTCTAGATCACTTTTCCTTTTTAGATTTAAGCTTTATTTGAGCATTTTATAGCTGTTTTGGTAAATCATAGCCCAAACCCCTAGTTTCTGTAACAGCTTATTGAGAAGCTCTTTTAAGAGCTTATCTTTGAGTTTCAGACCTTAGTGCTTTTGTTAAAGTTGTTCTCCCTAGCTTCCTTTACAACTTTGCTTCTTTGAGTTTTTCATTTTAAGCTCTTTAAAATTTCAAAATGCTTATTGGACTTTATTTGTGATCGGGGTAGATTCTCAGGGTAGAAAGTGTAACTTTTCGATCTTAGTTGTTTTTCAGTTAGTCCCTCCGTTAGCTTGTCAGTTTCCCCGTTAGTTTCTTAGGTTTTTGCACAATTAGTCCTTAAGTTAGTTTTTAATTAGTTCATTAAGTTTTAATTAATAGTTAGGGTTAAGTTTTAATTAGTTTAATTAAACTTTTATAAAAAGATAAAAATTAGGGCTTTTATTTTTAATAATTTTCGGCAATTTTTCTTTATTTAGTGAAATTTTAGTTTACATTTTTAGGGATTAAAATTAGTTTACTTGCTTAATTGTCATTATTTGTTGTTTTTTTTAGTTATAGCTTATCCAAAATATCTTTGCTTCATTCAAATCAGAATCCGAACTAGAACGTGGTTTCAATTTCACTAGTCGTTGGGGAAACGACCCGGGTGATCATACTTGCCCGGTTTAATATACGTATTATATATTATATTATATATATTTTTGAGAGTGAATTTTATCAAGGGTAACTTGGTAATCTTCTTAATTTCTCTTAAGGTTATATTATATATATTTTACGTGTGTAAAACTGCTCAACCAGTTTTTGGTGCCGTTGCCGGGGAACTAGTGTTTACGATTCCTACGTTTTGTGTTTGTTGATTTGGTTTGAAGATCCTTTCATCCTCGAAAGTTTCATTCTAGTTTCAAAATTAAAAAGTAAAAAAAAAAATATAAAAATTATAAAAAGTAAAAATTATTTTCCCTTTTCCTTTTAGTATAAGTAAAAGATTAA
>BQNB010080248.1:1862-29459 GCA_026074375.1 Tanacetum coccineum
TTATTTTTCATCTTAAGGGTTTGTAGCAACTTTTTGTTTCTTTCAATCAAAAGTTCTTTAATGTTTAATCTTTTATTGCCATTGATCTTGTGATTTCATCCATGGAATGATCTAGGGATCCTACAATTTCCTTATGATACGTGGAGTCTCTAACCCGTTTTGGCTTTCTGCATTCCTTAGCATAATGATCAAATTCCTTGCAGTTAAAGCACTGTATCCCAGACTGTTGCACTACTGGACCACCTACAGTTTCCCTAGCCCTAACAACATTTACTGCCCTCTGATTCCCAAACTGTCCAGTCTGATTGTCAGTCTTGTATCTTGGATTAGTATCCACATTCTTGTTTCTGGTGTTTGAGGAAGTTCTGAGGTTGTTGTTGGTAGGTTTGTAGAGTTTCTTGAAGTACTTTGCAATGAGAGCCAAATTCTTCTGCATATCTTTGTCCTTCTGAGCTTGTTCAGGATCACTGTCTTCTTCAGAAGCTGACTCAGATGGAGGTGTGATTGGTTTGGCTATCTCTTTGCCTTTGTATCTTGTAGCTGCATGAGATCTGGTTGGAAGTGAAGCTTTGGATGTTGGTGCATATGATTTGTGATGTTTTGGTGTTTGATAATAAGGATCTTGCATTGTTTGAGCAGTAGCAACAAGTGCTAATGGGTTAGCATTCTTGGCCATTCTTTCAGCACGGAGTTCATTAACTTCCTTTTGGTATTGTTTCAGAATGTCAAAGAGCTTATGATATGAAACTTCATCCAACTTGTGTTGTTGCTTCACAATCGTGACAAATCTTGACCATTCTGGTTGAAGTTGTTGAAGAAATTGAACATTGACTTGCATCGTTGCAACTGTCAAATTGTTTCTGATCATTTCATTCATCATCTTGTAGAATCTTGTGTAGTAAGACTCAATTGTCTCTCCATCGTGAGAGGTGAATTGACCAAACTCCCAAAATAAGTTTGTCTTGACATCTTGAATATTGAGTGATTCACCTTGTTGTAACCTCTCGATGGCTTCCCACATTTCTTGAGCTGTCTGACATGCATCAACAGTTGAGTAGATTTCATCTCCAATTCCAGTCAATATCAAATGAATCGCTTCTTTTTCAGATTCATAATGAGCTTTGTTCTCAGGAGTCATATTCAGAACTGTCTCGACTGATGTTTTTGCAGGAACTTCCGGAGAATCCTCTGTTGCCGGAACAGCTGGTGTAGTGACCATTGTTGGAGTATAAGGACCTGTGAGAATGCACTTTCGTAAGGCATCACCATTTGGTCTTGTATCAATGTATCGTAAGAACCGTGATCGCCATTGTGCATATCGTCCTGTTGCAAGCATTGGTGGACGATCCCTTGAACCAGCTGCCATTATGTTGTTATGCATTTGATTGTCGGTTGTGGAAGTTACAATTGGAGTCGTCATGATGGATGATTGAAGAATTATGAAGTGAGAAGGATTTGTAGGATCTTAAGCATGTAAAGTGATTGTTGTTGTGGATTGAGTACAATTAATGTTCACGGGATTTTACAATTCTTGGATTTAAACCGAGAGAAGAATCGTATCTTTCACGGGATTTTACAAAATCAAGAAAAAAACGTAAAACAAGAAAAACTAGTTCGGTTTGTGAAGAAAAAAAACTAGTTCGGTTCTTATGTAAATCACCTAGTTCGGTCCTTTAGTTCGGTCCATAAGAGATTTCACTAGTTCGAGTCTCTTGTTCGGTCTACAAGTGATTTCACTAGATCGATTGTCCTAGTTCGATCCACGAAGGATGAGACTCGTTCGATCCCAAAAGTGATTTCACTAGTTCGATTATCCTTGTTCGATCCAAACACACTCCCCTCGTTCGATCCTCGAAGGATGAGACTCGTTCGATCCTCGAAGAAGTAAACTCGATCGGTCCTTGAAGGAAAACACTCGATCGGTCCTAGCAAGAAGAAACTAGTTCGGTCCAAACAAGTAGAAATCTCGTTCGACCCAAACAAGTAGAAATCTCGTTTTTAACTTCTTTCCGACCGTGTGTTTGTCTTATCCACACACTTAATGACCATGACTAAAAGCTGTTTAGCCAAGAAACCAAATCGAACCAACTTTGCTCAACAAAAAAAAAGGAAACCAAGTAACCACAACGTAATAAAAAAAACAAAACCCACCCGTGGCGAATGATGAACAAGAAAATAAGATGAGATAAAATGGAAGAAATTTAGAGAGAAGTTAGAGAGAGAAAGGTAGAGAGAAGAAAAAGATGGATGATTACTTGCAAAATTACAAATGAGAATTAACAAGAATCAACCCCCTCTCCATACTTGGAGAGGGGTATTTATACTTAATACCAAGAGGCTTTCATGCCTTGGTATTTCTACGGGCCGGGCTCGGGATTACTTGGGCTTTCGCCCGATACACGTGACCGGTTAGATTACATTTAAGAGCCCGTTTACCCGTGTAGCCTATTACAACGTATAATTATTTAATGACTGAGACCTAATATAGTTATGAACGAACTTCCATTGTTCGACTCATTATTTTGAGGCTAACAATATGTATTTATTTTACGTATTTTATATGATTTTACATTAATAGGTTTCATCTTCATTTAATCCTCAACCAACTTTATAATTTCAGAGTTTGGCTTATAATATAAACTCCAATCACATCTCTAGCCCATTTCACCAAACATATCCTTAGAGTGGAGGGTACGGTGGCACCATGGCACAATCCGAGAAAACCTTACGCCAACCACACCGACCTTGCGTCGTGGCTTCTCGCGTCGACAGCTCTAGCCCACGCCATGGGTTATTTTCTTTCTTTCTTTCTTTCTTTTTGTTTTTTTGAATATTTTTGAACGTTATAAAATGGATGGGAACAAAAAAGAGTCGTTTAAGGTGTAATAAATCTCCACTTTTCCAAATTTTTACCCTTTAAAATTATATAAATACCTCCTTATTCTACCACATTTTACACACTCTTCTACTATAATTCACAACACGCTATTTCTACTTCACTCAATATTCTCTCACTAAAATGCATCCCAACCAACACAACCAACAATCGATAACCGGTATGCTTAATGACCCACAAAACCATATTACAGGCTCGTGTAATCCTAACACGACTTCATCCGCACATTCCACCTCCTCCACTCAACTTCAATACACGCAAATGCGTACTCACTATGCCAACTATAACCCATACGTTAATCCTGATCAACAAGTTTCATTTCAACAGTGGCAACTTCAATAACAATCCCAACATACCCAAATTTCTCAACAACAATTCAACCAACAATCCCAACAACACCAACAACCACAAGAAGAAGAAGTCGACACGACCCTGACATCTACCAAATCAAAGAGAAAACGTATCAAGAAAATGTCTAAGGTAGCCCGTGAAACGAGAGCCGAGGGAGCCGGTACTCGCAACTTTTAGAGCCAAGATGAGGAGTTATTTTTGGTGGAATGTTGCATATAAATATCTGAGGATCTAAACGTCAGATCATAACAAAAAAATAAAACGTTTTGGTACAAAGTTCTCGAGAAATACAATGAACAAGAAAATATTAACAAATTTTTGGTTCGTACCAAGAACATGTTGACGAGAAAGTGGACTCCAATGAATCGAGAGGTCGGAAGGTTTAATTCGTTGGTGAACGAAACAAAGGCTTTAAACGGGGAAAACGATTATGATTGGATGACAAGGGTTGAAATATTGTATAAAACTTTCATAGGTACGAAATTTAAGCACAAAAGCACTTGGTTATTTTTAAAAGACAAAACACAAGTGGAAAAATCCTGATTCGAAAAATGCAAAATGAAACCGAGGACGAGTTACCAACGAGGAACCCGAGTTCTTTGGAGACGACGAGTTGCTACGTCCACCCGAAAAATAAAGAATTGTTAAGAGTCAACGTTCTACAAACTCGTCCGCTAAATCCGGTTACAACACGAGTTAGACCGTAAGGGAAAAAATTGAGCGTTTGGACTGCGAAACAGCGGTGAGAGTTGAGTTAATCAATTCTCAGAAGGCAACGGAGGACTTGAAAGTCCTACAAATCGACACATGCGGGATGAATCCGGTAGACGTGGCTATCATCAGCGCGCAAAAAGCCCGAATCCGAGCTTTATATCAACCCCAAAACTAGTTTAATCTATGTCTTTTTATGTTTACATCTTATTTTAAGTTTACGTATATTTTTTTAATTTTAATATAATATGTTTTAATTTTAATAAAATTTATTTTAGTTAAATTGTGTATTTCTTATTTTATATAAATGACAAAAAAAAGAAAAAAACTTTCACGGCACCACATTTTGTGGTATTAACGAGAAAACTTGTTTTTGATGTCATGTAAAAGTGTAGTGCCATGAGAAAAAGTAGTGATGTGGCATCACCTTTTCCCCATTGCTTTACCCAACCCTCTTGAACTCAATGATTTTCCGAAGATGTGAACAAGACAAATTGGCAATGAAAAGAAAACGCCGTCTTTGTTGGTGAGAAAAGAGATCTAGCGCATGTTAAGTTTTATTAAAATTATAATGACATTATCTTTTAAACAATCGTGCACACCTACGCTTGTTACCAAAACAAAGTATTTTGGGGTTAACCATGTTAGGTGTCACATGGCAGTGACGGACTCAGAACTGAAAGACATTAGTCCTCGTTTTAACCAATTAATCGTTAGATGATACCTGACCACTTGATTGGGCTTAGCAATTTTTACAACCTTGACTTATTGTATAGCTTCGTCTATCTCATTGATACCTGACCACTCGATTAGGCTTAGCGATTTTTACCTGTCTTCATTTATTATTTGCTTAAGTCGTGACTTTTAAGTATCATTAGTCATCTTCTATTAGCAAAGAGTTCGCATCAAAACAACTCTATAGTCTATAGTAATAACAATAAATATCAAAAATTTTCCTAATGAGTTTAACATTAGTTTAAACTTCAATGCGAAGCCCTTAATACACGATATCCAGATTATATATATATATATATATATATATATATATATATGTGTGTGTGTGTGTGTGTGTGTGTGTGTGTGTGTGTCTTCAACGTATAATTAAAAAAGTAATGTCATCCGATGAAGCAATTATGAAACGCCAACTTTGGCACTGCTGCATAGAATTTGACCAGAAAAAAATGACTTTTTCATTTATGTCATATGGACATCCCCCACTTTGTGTTATTCTTTATAATCAGACTTGTTTCCTCAAACAACTTGTGGGCAGGTAAAGTCATAAAACCGCAAGCTGACTAATCAATCCATATAGCTTAAAAATCACAGTATATATTTATAATGTATTAATCTACCAAAATGTTTAAACGATCAGAGATAGTTACCGAATATCACTTGAAGTCGTGTGATAACTTTCCAAAGAAAATTATTCGACCATGTGCTTGGGTATCACGAATACCTCCTTGGGATAAAACCAAGTGTTGTTCTTGTTTTAGGCACAAAAGTGTTTATGTTTTTCTGTCTTATATCTCATGCAGTTATGTGATCTCCTATTTATAGGAGAATACTCAAAACCCTAGTCAAAGGAGTTATGAGATATTATAGGAGATATAATCTCTTTCATAACTGACTTTCTTGATTTAAGGAATTAGTGGTTACAATGACCATATTAAACATGGTCATTAAAGGTAATTGTAACTTACCACATGAAACGGTCAAAACAGTTACAAGTGATTAAATTCATATTAATGAGTTATTCCTTCAGTATCCTGAACATTCAGCTAACTCACTGAAGAGTATACAAGCTAAGGGTTCAATACTGAAAAGACTCACTGATAAGTTAACCCGCTGAGGATACTTCCTTTGATGGATTACTCCTTGATGAGTATCCTTCAGTCCAGAGTTACTCACTGAAGAGTAAAATGATGGTAGTTTTACATACATATAAAATAATATACTTATAGAGAAATTAAGGAAATCCCCAAGTATCCCTTGGGCAATTCCACTCTCAAAGATATATATAGAATACGTATATTAAACCGGGCAAATATGATCACCCGGGTCGTTTCCCCAATGACTAGTGAAATTGAAACCTCGTTTAAGCTTGGATTCTGATTTGAATGAGCAAATGGATGATTTGATTATCTAAAGCAACAATTAAAATGGACAATTAAAAACAATTAAACTAATACGTGTGCTAAGAATTAAACCCTTCAACCCATTTGAATACCTGAAGATAAAAACACACAAGTTTTCAAGCACATAAGAAATCCTAACCTATACAAGCCATGTGTCCATATCCAATTCATAAATGTTTTAAGAGCCAAAGTCCATGCTCCCTAAAGCGGCAAAACCTCAACATTTACATAGGTGGTTCCTCTTTATTCATGCTCCTGCTAAGCACTTTTTCAAAAAAAATTAACCATTGAGAAGTTAACAACTTCATCCTCCTTTATCAGCAGGTTCTAAGCACATCCATGGGATGATTATAAAACATGTGCTTTAGTCCACTGAACGTTCAGCTTTCCACATTGAACTCGGCTACCAAGTTTCCTCAGCAAGGAGTTGGGTGTCCTAGCATTCAGCGACTTAGTTGGACTTTAATCCCATCCCTTCAGCAGACTTTATAACCAAGTCTCTAGTCAGTCCCTTTGTCAAGTGATCAGCTAAGTTTTGTTGAGACCTCACAAACTCTATAGATAACACCCCATTCGTGATCAACTCACGAATCATGCTATGTCTAACACCTAAGTGTCTAGACTTCCCATTGTACATCTGTTTATAAGCCTTTGCCAATGTAGCAGCACTATCACAGCGGATAGAAATAGGTGCTATTAGGGATGACAACGGGTCGGGTTCGAGCGGGTTTTAGTGTACCCGCACCCGTTTAAAATATCTTCATCCGTACCCGTCCCATTACCCGTTGGGTACTAGGTTAATATTATCCATCAGTTTTTCTGGTTTCCTCGCGGGTATCGGGTATCCTCAATTAAATATTTTATAGATAAATGGGGTTCTCAAGAATTAAGGCACACTAAAACCCTGACTCAGATATAAGTAAAACACTATAACATATTCAATTTTTTTAACTAAAGAAAACAAATACCATATCAAATGATTTAACGCTTTCGAATAATTCATGTACAACATTTAAATGTGTTAGATAATAGAGATACTTATATAAAAAATACAATGGAAGAAATTATATATATTATATATATACTTTGATTAAGTATAATAGCAATAAAGCGGGTACGAATTTGGGTAGGCGGATACGGGTACAGGTACGGGTAATCGAGGCAGGTATTACTAGAACCCGTCACCGAACCCGTACCCGGCTAAATTTTTTTATCCATACCCAAACCCGCATCCAAACCCGCGAACCCACCACCAAACCCGACCCAACCGGTTTGGGTGCTTTGGCCACCCCTAGGTGCTATGGGTTTGGACCATAATGGAATCTTAAGGAGCAAGTTTTTCAACCATTTAGCTTCCTTACCAGCAGCTGCTAAAGCCACAAATTCATATTCCATTGTTGAACCAGTAATGCAAGCTTGCTTCTTGGAAGCCCAAGAAATTGCACCACCCTCAAGCAGGAATACCCAACCACTTGTAGACAAATTATCTTCAGTGTTGCTGATCCAGCTTGCATCAGTGTAACCTTCCAACACTGAAGGATAACCAAAATACATCAATCTATAGTCTATGGTTTTCTTCAAGTACTTTAGTACCCTCTGAATTGCTTGCCAGTGATGAGTACCAGGATTACTAGTATACGTGCTTAGTTTACCCATAGCAAATGCAATGTCAGGCCTTGTACAAGTCATGGCATACATTAAGCAGCCAATTACCCTAGAATACTCAAGTTGAGATACAGCCTAACCATTTTTTGGCATCAGCTTCTCACTTGTATCCTTAGGAGTAAATAACTGGAGTGCATTCAAAGTAATTAAATTTCTTCAGTACCTTCTCAATGTAATAAGACTGAGAAATTTCTATTCCATTACTTTCATGTTTAATCCTTATACCTAGGATAATATCAGCCTCCCCCATGTCCTTCATAGAAAACCTTGATGACAAAAATTCCTTTTTCTAATCAACCTGAACTTGATCAGTGCCAAAGATCAGCATGGCATCAACATATAGGCAAATGATGACTCCTTTACCAAATTCATCAAATTTGCTATATACATATTTGTAGATGTATCAAATCACTTAACAATAGACAAGATAAAAAGTTTAGACAGAGAAAGTGGGTTGTAGCACTTAGAGAGAGAAATAAAAGGAACATGTATTATGTGAATAACCAAATGAACAACCAACCCTCTCCAAGGCATGGAGAGGGGTATTTATACCAACCACTGGGCCGGTCACATAAGGATGAATTATGTTGACCCGGTTAGCTTGGTAAGTTTCCATATATTACGCTACAAGCTATACTATTACACTTTTGGAAGTGACCGAGTCTTTTCTCGATTTCTAACAATCTCCCCCTAAGGGAGGTCACTCCAATTTACAAAAACTTAAGCTCTACATTCTAAGAATGTCTTCAATCTTTAGCTCGTAGTCTTATTATCTTGATCTTTATCTTCTGAATCTTGATGTAGCAAACTTTAGACTTTTAGGCTTTAGCTTGTTCCTTTATCTACTTATTTGTGATTTTGAGTCTTTTGAGTCATCAACCAATCATACTATTTTCAACATTCTTGTATTCGTACTGCCTTATCTTGTGATCTTGTGACTTCTAGACTGACATGCTCATACTGTTCTTGATTTTGAAAGCGTGTGTAACCATCTTTCTTGAAATTCTTTAACTTTAACACTTCGTCACTTTATGGAGGACTTGCAGTATCACTTTAATACTCTGCTACTTCTAGAAAACGTACGATATCCGAGTAGCGGAAGTCTTGAAACGTGTACTTGAGCTTTCATGATGTCTTTCATATGTTGGTCGAGTATGAGCATGTGGTTTTTGACTTCGACTTATCATCGGGTAACTGCTGCCACCGTCAGGAAATCTGCATGAATGGGTTAGTGATAAACAACATATATGGACAAAAGTGTCTTTTCCACTTCATCAAATATGGTTGTAACAACCATGATTCTACGTTAATAAGTATAAATACTACTTATGATCAGGTATAATTCTAAGGAATCTCCTTGACAGGGTTTCACAGTCTGCACTAGCCGTTCTCATTACCAGAGCGTCTCAAAGCAGACAACACGGTAAGAGTGAACCGATAAGTTACTATCTTCCTGATTAAGTCATCAATTCGTGTTTAGCTTTCCTATGTCCAGATACCCTTGTGAGGCTTCCCATGGACATAAGATTGAAAATTAATTTAGGAAAATTAGTCGGTGTGTTAAGATGCAAATGGTTTTTATAATACACCAACAGTTTTATCTTTTTCAAAATTCATCCGTCAATTCATAAGCTGGACCGACTTGATATCTCGTGTCACAAGTTTGATCCGTGTAGGATCTCACAAGTCACCTACCGCAGAGCTTGTTAGATGTTGCCTCTGGAAGGATTTCCATCGTCATTGTGAGTACTTTTTAGGCATCACTCTGATGTTCTGGCAAAATCACAAGGATAATGCGTAGGACTCTTGATATATTTCTTGTTTTCACATTGTTTGAATTAGCAAGCATATTTTGGATAAGTTTCCTAATGAGATTTATGGATGATCTCTTTTATGGTTCTAGACTCGATAGTGCACTTTGGTTTTTAGTAATCAGAGGCTGGAGCGGACTGCCACCTTTTCAATATCAACTAACTCGGAGTGAGAAAGTCGATAGAAATGTGTTTAATCTTCGTGAGAAATGAAAACAAGAGTCTTTTGAGAGACCTTGAGTGGCTGGGAAGGGTTGTGCATATGATGACTGTCTTCAATACCAGACAATAGCTTAGTGCTTCTGACAGTTTATGTATTGACCCGGTTTCTGCCTAAGTGTAAGGAGGGCTTCTTTCTTTTCACCTTTTATCTTAATTTTTCTTTTTAATTCTTCAACCCCTTCAATGCTTATTAAGACTTCATCACTTACACCTTATTGGGTTTGTTCCAGTGTCGGCTCTGTCTTAGTATGCATTATTCCCTTTTCTCACTTTACTCTTTTTTTCATCATACCTAAGGACTTCTATTCTAACTAATGGAATGTCCCTGGGTAGATCCCTCTGGTTCTGGCTAGATCATGGGAACGAATACCTAATCATAACCACCTTATAACTCTAATTAATTACAAACATGGTCGGTCTATTGGTATTGTTCTCAGCCTTAAAACCATTTGTAATGCTCCACCTCAACATGTGCATCGATATTCAAAATGTTTAGCACATAAAGGGTGATGGTTTCATTTGAGTTCTTAAAATCACATCTTTAGCCATATATTTTAATCACATTTTCTCTCCTTATTAAAAATGTCAAATCTCTTGATACTTTAGATATCAATTGATTCAAATATTAATGGTGTCAAGGAAAAAATGTCCAATTATTAACAAGCCGTATTAGGAACATTATACTGATCCCCCTTAATTTACGAGGATATTATATATAGATAGTGTTGAGTATGTTAATTTGAAAAAATTTGAATTTATTAAAAATTTCTAGAAAATTCGTACTCAAACACTATTTATATTGTCTACTATTATAAGTCTATACTGCATATTCACAATATTCATAAGATAAGATTTTGAGATTGGACCTGACGATTAAACGGTACGTGTCATCAGTTTGTAGTCCATCTCGAGTTCTCGTGTACCAACCAATCTTTCAAGATTCTGAATGATCATTCTTTCACGCATCTGCTTATCAATCAGCTTGATCATAAGTTTCGACCTCTTTCTATCAATAGCCGTCCATTTCCTCCTTGGCATCACCGTATTGTATTCCAGACGAAAATCACGTACTTTATGATGAAGCTCATCCCTGACTTTCTTGAGCGTCCCGTCCGTGAACTTGTATAGCTCATCAGCCCACATCACTCTTTTCTGTTTGGTCAGATCTTCATAGATTACCCCTGGCGGTTTATGAGATGGAGTATAGAGTTCTTTGAATTCTATTTCTAGAATGGTCTGTTGAGGTGGAGTGATGTTGAGTTTCTTCTGGTAACTTTCTACACCAAGCTGTAAATCCTCGACACGTTTCTTGATGACGAGACTTCTTGTGAACATACGAAGAGCCACAATAAAATCAATAATATCACTTTTGGTGAGGTAAAATAGCTTGTGTTGAACGGCAAGAAGCAGCATATCTTCAATGTCATTCAGGTGTAGATCCACATAGTCACCTTCTTTAAACTTGTAGAGCTGACGGTCAGCTCTTTTCACTATAATCTCTTCCAGATGACCATATCCGTGCAGTTTCTTGACACTAACACTGTTTACACCAAGAATTTTCTAAGTATAGTACACATTATGCTTGGAGAACTTGTTCAGTTGAGATCTGTGCCATAGCTTATGCCCTTCACCCTAGTGTTTGATCCTTTTCAATGCATCTTTGTCATACCCCACTTTGGTAGGACTCCAAAGCGTAGGAACCATATCTTCAATCCTTACAATCTCATACCTAGCTGCTTTGGTCTTCGTGATTGACGTAGTATACGTCCTTTCCGGATCAGAAGATTTAGATACTCCAGGTCATTGTTGAAGAAGTAATCAGCAACAATTGTTTGATGACCTGGGTGACCTTGCAGAGGAAGAGGTTTGGATAGGTCAAAGGTAACGATCTCCTTTCGAATTATTCCAATCAAGCCTGTCTGTTAATGCATTGAAACACTCTTGAAAGTGGTACTCTAGTTCGACACTGCTAGAACATGTGCCTTTTAACATATTATAGGCAGGTCCTAACAAGACATCTTGAATAAGATTGTCAATTTTGAGTCGATCCAACACATACTTGGAGAAGTCAATCGGAGTGGCCATGAGGTCTGATGCTAGGTATCGGGTGCAAGTTTTACATTTATAATCATGACTAATTAAACTACCAAAAATGTATACGAGCAAGTATACTCGTTCATTCATAGTAAAGTTGGGTAAGTCGAGTTTGTTCCACGGGACTTAGTAATAATCATCATATAGTAACGGAATGAGTAAATAGGTTGTCACAATCCCTATTACTCATGTCTTTAGATTCTTTCATTGGAAAAACAATACTTGTGCCAAATTCTATTTCATTGATATGATAGTTGATTTGTTGGTTAAACTTGATTATATGACTAACAAAAACATAGTTTATATTGATTCGATCCATGGTGTCTTTTACAAATCCACAAATATATGTTGAAATGATGATGATCCCTTTCATCCTATGAACACCAAACCTTCTAACCATTTTTAATCCAATTGCTATGAAAATCATGATTATGTCAAGTAATTTCAACGAGTCCTTTCGGCCTATACTCGAGTTTAAGATCAAACAAGCCTTTTTAAACATGTTAACTATGAAACTAAACTGGAAATCCTTTTGGCCTATAAATCCATTTTTAGGTTCCATCAACATGTAATCCAACAAGTTATTCATCAAACAACCACAAGAAAATTCATAAGATTCAAGCATACAATCATAATAAACACATCATAATCAATTCCATAGTATTTGCACAAGTATATCAAACACTACTCATAATTCATTTCAATAAACTCAACCAATAATTCCATCATATTGTTCATGCTAATAAAATAAGTAAACTTTTTGGAAATATAAGAACAAGGATTATACCTATCCAAATGATTACACAAGAAAGTCTAGACTTGGATTTAGAGCAATCCAAATGCCTCCAATCAACAAGAATGAGTCATTAATCCAGACATTAGTAATAATTTTGTAACTAAAATCCAGGCCAGCCGGGCGGCTGATTGTTTCTGCCAGCCTAGGCGGCTCGTCAACCAGCCTGGGCGGCTAGGGCTTCGCACCAAAACGTAAAGTGTTGTTTTCTTGGCCCATTTTATTCCTTTTTGCTTCTTTTTGGTTTGGGTTGGCCCATACAACTTATAAATGGATTAAATGCTTGTATTTGGGCTATAATGGGCCTCCTAATCTTCTATCCAAGTGTAACTTGTTGGGAAATCTCCAAAAGTCATTTTGTTCACGTTTTCTTCCTATTTTCTTGTCTTCTTCCATCCTTGCTAATTATAAACACGTAAACTTCACTTTGCACAATATTAGCAACAAAAGTTCTTCATTTAACTAGATATTTCATATAAAAGCACGAATATCGCTCCTTAAAACATACTCGATTTGAGCGTTATCAAATTCCCCTACACTTAAGTTCTGCTCGCCCTCGAGCATGTTTAGCATTTAAGAAAAGTAATTCCAACAATCTCGCAATAATGATTAACAAAAATATAATCGCTCAAGTAAGAACAATTATTGTTTCAAAGTTTATAAACGAATCCTTGACAATACCCGCACGATTTTTGAACTAGATAACACAACTAAAAACCTCACGAAAATAAGAACTTTTGATGAATTCACTCAACACTTGATATTTATGTTTTTGGTGGTCGTGTAAGTAAATCACTTATTTGCTCAGTCATGATTTCGTGTCATACCCTAGGCTTGTACAAGAATAAAAAATAAATCCGATGAGGCGTAAACACCAGACAAATCTATTAAAAGGACTTTTATTGGTTAAGCTTTCGGGTTAACAAGGGTTGTGAGTTAGACATGGGATATTTTGGTTCGGTTCTACATACGTAAAATAAAGTTAAGTCTAAAAATTGCTAATCACCATAATCCAAATAAAATGATTATGTACCCAATTCCACTCAATCGATTACCGGTGTCACGTCTTAGCACATTGGCTAATCGACACCGGTAATCGATTATTTATATTTTACTTCTTCTTCCTTCATCTTCATAATTCATAGCACATTGGCTATTTTATTTATATTTTTTTTCTTTATTTTTTTTCCACAACCAAACTCCTCTGTCACCTCACACTTTGGATGAGCATACACCACAAAAATTACAAATAAGAGTAGCTACCTCCGTCTTTGTCGAAATGGCACACACCAAATACAAAGTGTGGTCAACAAGTAAGCATCAGAAATACGCCATATGTACCAAGTAACTAGCAATCCATAGACTTAACTAACGGTTAGGCTAAGGTCAAAGGTGTAAATATATTTTTGTATTTTTTAGATTTTATCAAATGAACGGGATGGCTCAAACGGTGTACTAATTGTATCTAGCACTAAAAGTGAGTGCTAACAAATGGGTCCAAAAGAGTGGTTAACTAACCGATGTGACTAGCTAACATCATTTGTTATAACTTGGAAGGCCAGTTGGTGTGAATCCCAATTTGCCTTTATCACTTAAATTTGCCATAATCATACAAGTATGATCTCACTGTGAGAATATAATGCATAACAAGCACAAGTTCTAGAATCGAGTCAATCACCGGCACGCTCATAGCAAAAAGGGAATTAAGCATAAAAATAATGCTTATCATACGAAATAGGCTTCAATTCCTCACAATTTTGAGTAAAGGCCATAAATGTGATAGCAAATGTAATCGATCCTAAAAACTGGATTGTTCAAATAATTGGGGTATGTCAAAAAATTCAAATCGTTTTTAACATATATTCCTTACGTGTGAAAACAACTAAATCCTCGAGGGCGACACTTTTATCCTTAAGAATTTTAAAAATTACACTCCCAGTAGGCTCCAACCCCAGCCTTTGCCATCTCCTGCTCAGTGTGTAATCCTAATGCTAAAATAAACAGTCTCTATGTCATCTCTACCTCATACTCAGCTGAAAACATAGTGTTTCAGAACATCCAGCCCCCCCCCCCCCCAACCATCTCTTGTATCACTCATCTTGTAAGTGTGAGAAACTC
Organism: Tanacetum coccineum; assembly: GCA_026074375.1. Taxonomy (NCBI): domain Eukaryota; kingdom Viridiplantae; phylum Streptophyta; class Magnoliopsida; order Asterales; family Asteraceae; genus Tanacetum; species Tanacetum coccineum. The sequence goes on from BQNB010080248.1 coordinate 16,659, forward strand.
CAAAACTGGACTCGGGACCAAGTGTTGCTAGAATTAACAAACAATCCCCTCTAAGTGTAACTCATAAATACCTGCTGCCCCTCTCCCCCAGTATACACCATCCTCAACCTCACTGCCAAATCCTGCCTCATCTCGGGAGTCAAACCCTCAAAATCAAACCCATGTACCCGGTTAACCGGCCTACTTCATATCGTCTTAAGCCTCTACTCGTAACTGTGTATGATCCCCTCATCGTATCCATAAACCTTGTATCTGATCCATGGGTGTCTCAGGTCACGGTGTGGTAATGGTGCCATATCTACAAGAAAATTGAATCAGTACACAATGTTATGGTTCTTTTATTGTTATGTTTTAGGGGTGGTACGATGTAAGGCTATATGGAATACGTTCGCTATGGGTATTTTAAATGAGTATACGGCATATTGGGGTGTGGATACGCTGCACTTGAAGGGATCTCAACCTATACGCCGTATCCAGAATAATAGATACGTCGTATATGGCTAAATTGGGGAAAAACCGATACGACGTATTCATTTAGAGTGAATACGCCATATCACTTTAACAGAGTGAAAAAATTATGTGGGTTTTCCCTAGTTTTAGCCGTTTTAACCCAAAACTTTTAACAGTCTAATATGACGGGTTTTATTGTTCTATAAAGAGGGGTAGGGGAATACAGTAGTTACAAACGGAAAAACACAAATCCTAAATCTAAACCCTAACACTAATTCGTAATTGAAAAAGAAGAGAAAGGGATTTAAACATACCGCGGGTTAGGATCTGAATGATATAGCAAGGAGTATATTGAGTTTTGAGTTTTAGGGCTTGGTAAATTTTTTTTCTTGTAGAGTGAAAAATGTGTGTGAAGAACAATCTGGCGTATATGTTGGGTTTTTATACCCACGCATGATACGCCATATAGGGAATTGTCTGATATGTCATATCAGACATTAAATTAATACAGCGTATAGGTGTACCTAAATACGCCGTATTTATCCTTAGAGACCAACTTTTCAAAGTTTTAACAAAGGAAAACGTACCTTGGCCTCTGCAATATTTGTATGAGAACCATCCTTGTAATACCGCTTAAGGTCGAACGGATATGACCAAAACGGAAAACATCAAATTTATAATGAGATTTAATGGCATCCAGCTAAAATAATTCCAACTCACGATATTAGCGTCCAATGCTATAGAAAAAAACTTCGTTGAAGACTTTATTGGATTTATCATGAATTTTTCTCGAAAGTTCATTTGATATGTTTACTTCATTACATCTATAGGGTTGTGCTATATCAATATCATCATCACTGTCCTCAATTGTTTTTGGATCATTGGGAAAAATTTCGTCTAGTGGAAATGAATTACTAAAGTGTAAAGTGCTTTGTTTCTCTTCATCATATTCGGATAAGGATGTTTCAAATTTATCGATATGTTCAGAACTTACATGAGGTTCAATTTCAAGATCTGGTTTAGACGTTAAGACATCGTTATAAACAATGGCTGGAAATTCATTTTCGAAATTATTAAAGTAGTCTAAATCATCAAGGTAATCGAACGTAGGTTCGGATGACGAAGGCTTGAGGATTTCATAATTTTCTGAATCCTTTTTCAAATCATTGATAGAAATTATTTTATAAGAAAATAAATATTCGTTAAAAATTACCGTGTAATCTTCATCGTCGGATTTGTCTAATGATAATCTGTAATCAATCTTATTTTCGTTAGGAGGACTTATCGTGGGTTCACACGGGAGTGCAGTATCGGACGTTAATGTATTATCAAAGACTATGGCTGGGAATTCAGTTTCGAAGTCTGTGAAGTAATCATCTTCGTCTTCATAATATTTAACTTTCCTGAACCTGGCAGTTTTCCAATTAAACGTTCTACCATGTCTTTGAGCTTTTACTTCTTCAAGTCTGATGTATTCCTCCATGATGATATTTGGGTCGTCCATTTTTACCTGTAATGAACTCTCTATGGAAAAAAAAGGTGAAATGGACTAATACGTCGTATTCAGTAGATTGAATACGTCGTATTGAACAAAAATAAATAATGCAGGAATTTAAATTTAAATAATTAGATTACACTAAGCTAAATTGATTAATGGTTAGAAATACTAATAAGAATAAGGTTTAATTAATTCACTCCCCTGCAACGGCGTCAAAAACCTGATGTGCTGTCGTGTAGGGTCAATTATTTGATTATCAAGTTTTACATTTATATTTAGCCGACAAACCTAAAACAACACTTTAACGAGCAGTGTACCCGGTCAAGATGAAGTTCGTGGTAAGTAGGGTGTCGAACACTAAGAGTGGAAATTTAATCCTATATTCTATCAGTATTTTAATTAGTCTAATTACTAGTTAAACCTATGCTATGTACGTTGTCTAATGAAATGGGGGATTCAGCCTGAGAGACTGGCACAGGTTTGGTTGAAACAAATATCAATTCAATACACAATAAACACAAAAGATGAAGATTATAAGATAGAAAAGAGGTACAAGCCAAATGATAGAAAACTGTATTAGCCATATTAAATCCGGTTCAATGTTGGTTAGTTTGTTTTAGTGCAATGATTTACTTATCTCGAAGCGGCATATCATTCTTAAGACGTAGGCGGGACATCATCCTAAGACCTAGACACAATTAAGGCATCCGCATAAAGCATCCTTTAGTTTAATTATAATCTATCTTAGAGAATTAAAGCAGTGGTGATCCTGTTAAAACTCTAGCCCAACAGGACTTTACTCACTTATTATTTGAAGGTGTTTTATATACTGGTAGTCAACTATTCCGATCTTTATCAATTAATTAAGAGCATGATTGCTGAAACATAAACGGGTCACCTACCGGTCTAACTAAGCTCATAATCAAAGGACAAAGACAGAACGTTATTTGTGATCCTATTGGTCTAATAATATAAGACACGATATAGAGAGATATCCCGGTATCTAGATTACTTGGTTCGTAACACTAGACCCAATTGAATGATAGGTCGCATATTCAAACACATAAACAATTATGAGGTGATAAACATTATTAAACAATCAACGATAAATTAAGAAATTGATTTTAAAACAAACCAAACATTAAACTTTCATTAAGATGGCTAATACCCGAGGGTATTAGCCCATAACCATTGTAATTATACAAGCATAATCAAACAATTGAAATCAAATGATTAAGAGAGTAAAAATTACACGATGTCTTCTATAGAGTCGTGATCAATGCTTGACCTTTAATGCTGATCTTCTCTTCTAAAATTCGTCTCTGATGAGTATGGTATAAAGAATATGATATTGCACACTTAAAACTTGTTTTTGAGTCTTCTATTTATAGTTGCTGAAAAATACTCGATACGTCGTATCCATATATGTCGATACGGCGTATTGGTGAATTTTCATAAATCTTGAAATGTCTTCATTTTAGCTCCAATTTATGCGCCTTTTAGCTTATCTTCACAATACTGTCATCTTCGAATAGTTATCTTCATGGATACACGGTTGCTTATAGAAGAAGTCAGATACGCCAAATTGGGAATCCGTCAAACATGCTTTCTTGTGAAGTCTTGGCGCTGATACGCCGTATCTCTTTTGTTGGATACGGCGTATGTAGTCAGAAGTCAGCATTCTTCAAATGTCTTTGTTTTAGCTCCAAATTATGTGCCTTTTAGCTTGTCTTCACAAAACACTCCTGAATTACTGCATTTATCAACTTTTTAAAAGCAAGTAAGTTCGAAATAATGCAATAATTATTATATAAGTGGGCAATAACAGAGGGATATATTGATATAGTGATGTTATTTGATGCCAAAAAATATCCCCCCACTTGAATCCTACTTGTCCTCAAGTAAACTTTAGAAAAGTTTTAGTTTATGAAAATGTGTCCCAACTGAAGTTTAGGATTTTTTGTTTAAGCATCGTTTTGTCATAATTCAATCTGTACATAACCAACCCTCCTCCGGAAATATGAATGAAAACACTCAGATCACTCATCTAATCTAGGGTGCAACATTTAATTGGTACGCTCAAATGCTCGGCCGTGATTAGTTTTCTATCATAAGCTTGGCAATGATACAAATCTCCACCGCTAAAGCTAAGGAGAAACAAGTCAAAAGATAAATTGGGTCAAGAAGGCTTAGGGTTGATCATTCAAACAGTCTTTCACCAAAAGTACCACACCAACAAGGCAGCTGCATCGTACTTAGCACTAAATCCGTAACGACGGATTAGGGACCACATAAAATCCGATCATCATCCCTTGTTAGTGTTTACTAGCGGTTTAGATGAAGAATGATATAGGGTAGGGTGCTTTAACTTTCACCGAAATTCGTTCATCCATACAAGGCAGCTAAACATGCTACATCGGCAGTATTGAGAATAGAATGCATGCTCATAAAGTCCTCGTTCGGAGTAGAATTATGGTTAGTTTGCTAGGAAAGCGGAGTAAAATGGGGTGTTAAACAAAATTTCACGGAAACATAAATGGATTATTGCCAACTAATAAGGTTCGGTTGCTTGTACTTTTCCACGACCTATTCCTTTGACAAAGACATCGAACATATAGGCAACGCCCTTAATCATAGAAATTGCAAAGATCAACACTAAGTTGGCGTTCCATAACGGTCAACTTCACTCTTACTTTCCAGTCTACTTTTCATATTTACAGAATAAGTGGTGATATCGGCCACTTTTTACAAGACTTTAAATCGTTGATTTTTATAACGTATCAACGAATAATCGATCCTTCCAAGTAATTCCTTCGGTATAAACTTCTTTTGAACCGACTATTTTTCTTCCTTCTCTTTTGTTGCTTTTTTCTATTTTTCCTTTTTTTGCAATACATCCATTAATTCTAGTTTAAATCCACCTCGTTTTCATATCATATTTCATCACGGATATTCTTTTCCTTGTAACAACTTTCTTCGGCGGACTTGATTCATAATCGCGAATGTAGGAAAAAGAACTTACGAGCTCATATTTTCCCATTGCATGTGCAATTTCCCGACCACTTTTCAGAGAAGAAAAAATGTCACTTTGGACACAGGTAATTCAAAACCTTTTACACAGAAAGCAACTAGCAAATTTGATTATAAATAGGCTTTAATTACTCGGTTATAGGCTTAAGGTGCAATAGGTGTAATGAAACATATATATGGTGTGTAGAATAAAGAAAGAATTGGCTCAACAGGTTGATTCTAGGGATCTTACTCCTAAAAAAATGAGAGTAAACAAAGGGTTACACGTGATTCTAACTATACCTAGTATTGTTAGTTAAATTTTACGTCATGTAGGCTATTGGTTAATCCTAGATAAAAATTTATCACAATTAGAACATGGTCCGTCTATCTAATAGCTCCATTGTACTCTCATTGCACGGTCTCGTGTGATTATACCAGGCCGATGTTCTTTAAAGTCCACTTACATCACCGAACACTAATAATTTTGTGGAAATTTTTAGTTAGCAATTAGAAACGGGATAGGCTTAATTCTCAAATAATATTGTGTCATGGGTTATAGTGTGTGCTAGGTAATATAACTAGTGATTTTTACAAAAGTCATGCTATTTTTTTTAAATTTGGCCTATTTTTAAGCACTTTTAAGCACCGTGCATTGGTTATTTTGTAGAAAAGAAGAAAAGTACGTTCTACTTCTCAGCCCACTTTAATTTATACAATGTTCCGTGTTGTATAGATAAACATTTTAAATAATAAGGGAAAATAGAATATAGAACAAAAAACTCCATGATGTTGTGCTCGTCGAAAATTCTTAAAAATGACAGTTCTTGAGCTACAAGTGAGTTGACTAGGGCTTTGATATGCATCTTATCAGGCATAAAGTCAACACATATCTTTTTTAGAATATACCATATCATAGTCTCAGCAAGGTCCTGCATAAAAGGTTAGAAGACGAGTGCAATTTCTATCTCGCTACAATGGTACAAGAAAACAATTAAACACACAACTGTATAGGGATCAATACGCCGTATCCTAAACCCTAGGATACGCAGTATGGTTCTTGTAAAAAAACAATATTATTAAATTACTGGAAATTATAATTATTAAGTTTTTTAATACTGGATAAACGTCTTGACAGTCTATAGCCGTATCCAACAGGGGTTCGTTCGTGTACTAGAGTGTCTGGGAAGACAGACTCGTGCAACAAATAATTAAAATATGATAAACAATTAAAATGACCGGGTTGTCTCTCGAGAAGCACTTTTGTTTTAGCTGGTCTTTAAGTTCGACCTTTCTTTGTCGCAATACTTTTTCGTCTCATTTGGTTCGTGTTACTTCCCATCCACGATCTTTTCTGCTGAAGAGTTTGTGGTAGATGCAAGACATGCTGCCAGGAGTTCTTTCAACAGTATTAATTTTGCTTGGGCCTACAGTAACGAATTATTCATCATTGCCAATCGAATGTCGTACGACTATAAATTCTTCAGTTCTGCATAGCTCGTATGGGTTGTCAATGTTGCGGCGAGCGGGGATTAGTATCGAAGAATATTCCCTATCAATATCTTCGTAGATGTCTTTTGCATCCTGTGCGTCTAAATAGGGTTTATAAAATGTATCCGAACATGTCTTTTTGCTATTTTCCTCGCATGGTTCTTTGTATTCGTCGAGGTCACCAATCGTTCCTTTAGTACGTTCATTCACATAAAATTCCCTTAGCCCATTTTTGGAATTTTTGTCAATCTCCCAATAGTTGTCGAATTTTGACGCCAGCCAATATATAAATTCAACGTAATCTGTTCTGTTGTCCAGGTCATCAGGGATTTTGCTATTGCAAGTATGGGACAATGGGTAATATTGGTGAAAAAATTTGTCATTCAGTTTGCTCCAAGTAATAGTTGTTCCATTTATTTCATTGTTCCACCATGTCTCTGCATCTCCACTAAGTGATTTTGAGAAGACGTGTAATCATAGTTCATTCTTTTCCACATTAGGCATCTGAATCCATTAGGTTATTTCGAGCACCTTTGCAATGTGGTCAATAATGTCCCCTCCATCCATGTCATTGAAGGCGTTGTCCTGCAATATTTTCAAGAATTCATCACTGATTTTTAGTTCGGAATTTGCGATCATCCGTGAGTTAGTATGCTCTCCATTCCCACCACAGCTTGTTATCATCCTGAGTTGTAACTAGCGATCACCACTTTCTAAAAAGTGGAGGAAAATGTTAGTAGGATATAAAAGGTTTAAGCATGAGGATCATCGAATTGCTATTGTATCAGTCGACATATACGCCCTATCCAATTAATGTGAATACGCCGTATACGTCTGTTGAAGATCTGTACGCCGTATTGATTTCACAGAATATGCCGTATTGTTTGGAAGAGCAGATACGTTGTTTAGACTGCATAATTCAATACGCTATTCTGGGTAGAAGGTTTGATACGTCGTATCCAACTGTTGGATACGGCGTATCAGGTGATCAATCAGAACAAAATACTACTGAAAACAATTTAAATTAAACACACAATGCGGATAAATACAAACTGAATTAAATAATTAGATTAAACTAAACTAATTAATGGTTAGAGATACTAATAAGAATAAGGTTTAATTAATTCACTCCCCGGTAGCGGCACCAAAAACTTGATGTGTTGTCGTGTAGGGTCACTTATTTTGATTATCAGTTTAATTATTTTTTAGCCGTACAAACCTAAAAAACAACACTTTAACGGTCTCAGTTATTACCAGGTCAAGATGAATGTTTCACGGTAAAGTAGTGTGTCGTCGAACATAGAGTGAAATTAATTCCTTTTTTCGATCAGTATTTTATTAGTTTTTCTATATTAGCTATTTACTGGTTAATATAATCTATTTACGTTATTATTGATAATGGGTGGTTTCCTGCTGTGAGACTGGCACAGGTTTGGTGGGACAACTATCAAGTCAATAAACAATAAACACAAAAAGAAAAAAATAGGAAAGTGAGAATAAGCGGTACACAGCAAATGATAGTAAAAAATGTATTAGCCATATTAAAATCTAGTTCAATGTCGGTTTGTTAGTTTTTAGTGCAATGGATTTACTCTATCTCGAAGTGGTATATTAATTCTTTAAGATCTTAGGTGAGACATCATCCTAAGATTGACTCGATAATATCATGTCACAATCGAACACATCCGCATAAAAGCAACCTTTAGTTTATTTATAATTATCTTTGGGAATGATTATCGAAGTGTGTGATTGTTTAAAACCCTAGGCCCAACGGAGACTTTACCCAGATTTTGTTTGAATCAGACGAGTTTTATATATTGGTCTAGTCCATATTTAAATCTTTATCAGTTAATTAAGAGCATGATTACTTATGATATATATTGAAACATATTATGGGTCACCTACCGATCAACTTTAAGCATATTATTCAAAGAACAAGAAGAACATTATTTGTGATTACTATTGGTCTCAGTAATATAAAACACGATATGGAGAGCTATCTCGGTATCTTGATTACTTTTTTGGTATCACTTGACCCAGTTTGAATGATAGGTGCATATTTCTCAAAACTCAGAAATAAACAAGTATGAGGTGATAAACATAATAAAACAATCAACGATTAATTAAGAAATAAATTTTAAAACAAAACCAATCATTGAAACTTTCATTAAGATGGTTAATACCCAAGGGTATTAGCCACACACCATTGTAAATTATAAAGGCATAATCAAACTATTGGAATCAACGATTTAAGAGAGTAAAAATTACACGATGTCTTCTATGGATTCGTGATCAATGCTTGGACCTTCGGGGTGATCTTCTCTTCTAAAATTCGTCTTTAATGAGTATAGTATAAAGAATATGATATTGCACACTAAAAACTTGTTTTTGAGTCTTCTCTTTATAGTGTCTGAAAAAGACTCGATACGCCGTATCTGGCTAGGTCGATACCGACGTATAGGGGCTGATGCCTTGTGGGCGCGTACGTTCTCAAATAATCAGTGATATCATTTCCAATTTACTTTTATTAATGTATCTTTGAATAGTTATCTTCATGGATACGGTGTATGGAAGCAGTCATATACGCCGTATTGGGAATTGGTCAAACGCACTTTATTGTGAAGTCATGGTGCAAATACATCGTATCTCTTTTGTTGGATACGACGTATGTAATCAGAATGTGACATCTTCATGTCTTCATTTTAGTCCAAATTACTGAGACTTTTATGCTGTTTCACCAAAACACTCCTGAATTACACATTTATCAACTTTAAAAGACAATTAAGTACCAAATAATGCAATAATTATATATAAGTGGGCAAACAGATGGATTAATTGATATATAAGTAATGTTATTTGATGTCATCAATCAGCCTTTAGAAGTATATAAAAATGTATCCCTAAGGATTTTTTCCATTAAGCATTTATTCGATCAATTACTGGGACACAACACAATCAACCTCATGAAATATGAAAGATGAAAATACTCATAATCACTCTCCAATAATCTGTTGGTAACATGTAATATTTGCTCAATTGCTTGGTCGTGCGATGTATTCTATATAAGCTGGCAAAGGATTACCTATTCCACCACTGAGCTAAGGGTAGAGTAACTCAAGTTATAAAGGTTAAATTAGGGTTTTTTTTATAAAGGGCTTATAGGGGTTTGATCTACATTATTTAGTCTCTACCGATATCACTATTCCTGTTAAGGTGACAAAGACCAACATAGCTCTCCCACTCACCCGCGCCCTAGTAATGACAAGATAGGACACAGGTGACTGCTCACTCCCATCTTTATTACTATAATGTTTAGGACTAGGTATAAAGTAATTTTGAGGTATAGGATGCTGATAATCGTGTCATAGCTCTAAAAGTAAATTATCCCAACAAGGTAGGCCTGACTAGCCTTATCATCATACCATGGCACGTAATGACCGGTTTTGGGATCATGCATGATTCCCGGATCACTATCCTCATTCGAGGGTAAAACCTATCCCCACCGGTTACACTCCACCCCCAATTAGGCATGGGGACAATCCCAACCAACTTGTTCGTTTACATAAATATTTATGAAACTAATAGACTAAGTCAAAAAGCATAAGGTACAAGTTGCTAGATACTTTTTCCCTGAACGTTGATCATGATATAAGACTCATAAATAGTTACACAAACGTTCCTTGATCATTCGATAAAAAAACAACAATCCCTATGTTGGTGTTTCCCTTATACGGTCAAACTCCCAATCATCCCATACTTTACATACTTTTACAAAGACAAGTGATGATATCTACCACTTTATATAAAACTTTACATCGTTGATTTATAACCATTATCAACGAATAATCGATCCTTTAAATAATACCATCAGTTTAAGCTTTAACGAATCACTATCTTCAAATTTTCCTCCTCTTTTTTTGTTGCAATTTTCTAATTTTTTTCGATTTTTTACATACAATACTACAAAACTCGGTGTAACTCGGTGTAATTTAACCATCTTCACGATCATAATAACTTCGGATAATTTTCTACATGATTCTAAATTCTTCGGACGTACCAATAATTGTAATGGTAGTAAAAATACATGAATTTTGACTACTTTATACATTTCCATTTGCGATGTGCAAATTTCTTCCAACCATACCAAAGATAGAAAATGACACAAGACTCGGGAAATACATACTTTACACTTTAAGCAACCAGGAACTAATAAATGGACTTAATCTAACAGGGTAGGCTAAGGTGTAAAGGTGTAACGAAAGAAACAGTTGGTGTTATTCCTAAAGGATTGGCTCTATTGGTTTTTCTAGGGGTATCTTACTCTTAAAATGAGAGTAAACAAAGGGTTTATACGGGATTTAACTAACCAGTGTAGTTAGTTAATAAAACAACATGTATAGGCTTTTTGGGTGTAATCCTAAAAATTTACCAATTTAAACAAGTTACTCCATCTAAATCCATAGTACTCATCACTGTGATCTTGAATAGATATACCAAGCCAAGTTCTAAAGTCTACAACATCACCGGCACACTCATATTTTTGTGGAATTTGGGTAAACATTTAGAAATGGATAAGGTTAAATCCTTATAATATCTAATAAGTGTTATTGTGTGCAGGTTATGTAGCAAGTAATTTCATAAAAGTATGCTTGAAATTTTTTTAAATTTGAGCATAATTTAAGCATTTTAATGTGAAAATAAGACAAGTATGCATTCTAATTCCCATCCCCCCACTTGAATTATACAACGTCCTCGTTATATAGATAAAATGATAAAAACAGGAATTAAAATAATTAGAATGAGAAACTCCCCTGATATTTTGCTCGGTAGATTCTCCAAGTTGAGTTTATGAGCAAGAATGTGTGTTGTAAATGCGTCTGGATACCAGCATGACTACAACACCCAGGATTCCAGATGATCGATACTTTACCAACATTGTCGATTTCTTTTCAGTGAGGTCCTGTGCAAAATATAGGAAAAACATGCAAAATCCTATCTTGGGTATCTTTGGTTAATTAAATAAGCTAAATAAACTGTACCGGAGACCAATACGCCATATCGATAAACTAGAATACGCCGTATTGAGAAACTTGTAAAAAGTATCTAAATACAGGTCAGTCTGCTGAATATGCCGTATCATATTCATGAATACGCCGTATTGACAGAACTGACAATAATGTTTAAAGTGCATAAAAATAAAGGACTGATAACATCCAGACATTTAATACGCCGTATGGTATGGAACGGATACGCCGTATTGATGTCTGGGAAGATAGTCTCGATAAAAATAAATAACAATCTGGGTTGTCTCCTGGGAAGCACTTTTCTTTCAGCTAGTCTTTAAGTTAGACTTTTTCTTTCCAGCTTTCTTTCATTCTGTTCGCGTCACCTTCCATCCGTTGTCCTTTTTCTGAAAAATTTATTGGTAGATTTGAGACATACTATCTTCGTTTCTTTCCCAAGTATTATATTCACATCTTCTTATAGCAATGTATTCTTCGTTAGGTCCTAGTGAATAAATTATAGCTTCAAACTTCTCAGCTTTGCATACCCTTTTATTAGGTTGCTCATCATCCTTATTGTTTTATTTACGCTTCATTTGTCTCAGCTCATTCCTTTCTTCAATGTCATGTTCGTCATGGGCTTTGAAGAATGAACTAATAGTAGTGTTGAGGGGGTTTCCATAGTCAGATTTCTTCCATTCATTATTGTTAAGAATGTTGTTATTCATTCGTCTTTTATTCCAACTTCCATTTATCCAAGAGTGGAATAATACCTTTTTATTCCTTCCATCCACTTTCATATGGTTTTCGAATGATGAATTTACTTGTGATATGAATTCAAGTGGATCAATCCCCTAGTTATCCCCTTCGTCCAACATCTCATCTTCACCATCGTGGGATTCGGGATAGAATTTACAAAAGATTTTTTCTACTAGCTCTTCTTAAGTGGTAATTTTTCCTTCCTCCTCATCTATCCACCATTGTCTTGCTTCATCAGCTAGTGAGAAAGGAAAAACCTTCATTCGTAGTCGATGGGAGTCCACACCTAAAATTTTGATTAAATCAAGTAATTCAAGAATCTTAGCAACGTGGTCCACCACGTCTTAATCATATATACCGTGGTATGCATCATTTTTTAATTCAATCAAAAATTCCTTGCTGAGTTCAATATTTATATCGTCGTCGGTATTTGGCTCAGTAGGTTTTGATTCAGTTTGAGCATTTTCCAAGTATTTCATTAAAATTGGTTCTGCCATAGTTCTTGTAGTATCTTCTTCAATCAACTAGCTCTGATAAGTATGACCTGTAACAAAGGTAAAAATATCAGCATGATTTGCTCTGAAGAAATAT
>BQNB010080249.1:4712-29989 GCA_026074375.1 Tanacetum coccineum
GGGAGAAAAAGATGAAGTCTAGTTTTTATATATTATAACATAATCCTAACTCAAATAGAATTTGTTAAATATTAAAACTTCTTTTTTTTTTACTATTCCGGATTTACTATTCACTTATATAAATTTTTTTTAACTAATAATTAACATTACCTTAAGTTTCTACAAAAACCTAAGTTATTTTAACTATACATTTTTATTAAAACGCAATAAACCGCACTTTCTAAAAATAACATTTCATTTCTAAATTCACCTACTATTTATGGAAAGTTTGATACAAACTTTCATATTTCAACCATATCATTCCTTCTTAAAGCCACTCACATTCAATAAACGCTTATCCTTTAAAAATCAAGATTTGACGTAGCAATATATGCAAAACGTCATCCATTCTCAAACTCCCTATTCCGAAGAATGGACTACTTAACTCAACATATAAACACACATAACAAAATGATCATTTAATTCTAAAACGATCACATGCATATAAACACCACAATTACCAATCAAAACGACCACGAAACACTCAAAAATCACATAAAACGAGCAAAAGCTAAAGTCTAAAGGTATAAGCTACCCTGCTCAAACCACGGTTGTCACAGTCTCCCCTCCTTAAGGGAATCTCGTCCCGAGATTCAACTAGTGACATCCACTTCACGATCCACAACACATGAAGATACTTAGACTTCATAATGGACACACTAATTACCCGAATGTTTACCATACCACCAAGAACCTCTACTCCTTAAGCCTCACATGTCCCCAAAATAATTCCTCAAAAGCCTTAAGTTTTATAACCACTTGATTCATATCTTACCCTCGCAACTCATCAAACAAGAACTGTCTTGAAATTAAGATATGAGTTGTTACAAAACTCAACGTTTTTGAAGAATCAAACCGACTTCAGGTTTACTTAAAACTTACACTTCTTGACCTGTAACCCAACCACTGACACCTGAAATTTTAAAATTCAATCGACGCAAGGCTACCATACTTTTCATAAATTAATCTACACCTATTTCACAACACCTACTCCATCAAACTCTCATAAGACTCTCAAATCAATACATACTTTACTAAAATCACAACAAGGAAAACTTCATTCATACTCTAACAATTCCAAAACTAATTTCAACTGAATCCAATGATCCCTTTAATACTTATAGTAGATCAAGACATCCTTGGTAAATATAATAATAAACTTGTCTAATACAACTTACACACTCTGCTTACTTTGTACTTGAGAACCTTTAGTTCTTTCATAATTCCTAAAGGCACAATCGTTAAGTCGAAGTGTCCATACCACACTCTAAGCACAACCTTTGGAATATCTTCTTCTTGCATTGAGAACATATCATAACCAAATCAAGATCTAACTTAGAGAAATAATGTGATATATGCAACTATGAAGTAAAATGTCCTTCTTCCTAACAACAACACGTGTATTCTACTGAGAGGGACTTAGCCGAATGAAACATATTCTAAACAAATTCTACATCAAAACTTCCATATCCTATTGGAATCAATTCAATATCAAACAGGGAATTTCCTAATTCTAGTTTGCAATTAAGGAAAATCCTATCCACTCTACCCCTCTTTTTTTCATCAGCTATTTCAAACACATATCCAGGCATAACCATACGAGGGCACATATTTAACAGTTTCACACATTCAGTAGAAATAAACTAAAATCTGTGCCAGAATCAAAAATACTAAAGCAAAAAGAGGGGTCGTTTATAAAGATGTACCCGTCATAATTTTCGATTTCTTGCGCAGCCTCATCCGTATTCACGTTCACATTATAAGCCCTTCCTCGGACTTAATTCCCGCCACCACGATTATTCCGGTTCCCTTCAATAGCTAACTGATTTCCAGGTTGTCCAGGTGCACGATTTAACTTAGGACATGTAGGTCTGATGTGGTCTGGGCTCCCACACTCATAACAGACCCTTTGGTTCTGATTTCCATTCACAGCATTCAATGGAGCAACATACTTGGGTTCTCGGCAAAACTTAGCAACATGTCCTGGCCTTTGACAATTATAACACAACCTACAATCCCCACCAGCAGGGTGATGAGCATTACACTTGTTGCACCTTGGGTAATCCTCATACTCTTTTCTAGGAGGCGCCGCTGCAAACCCGGTTCCTACCTTAGCCTTCTTTTGATTGTCTCTCCAAGATCCTCCTGCCTTAACACCCCCATCCTCTGCTTTCCTTTTCTCATTGCATCTAAATAGTTTACCATAACTTATCGCTTCTTCTGTAAGTATTCCAGATCTCTCCACAGCAGCCTGAATGGTTGCTGGCTGAGTAGCCTTCACCATCCCTCTAATTTCAGGTGCTAACCCTGCAATATACCTCTTGATCTTTGATGACTCAGGCGTCACCATATGTGGCACTAATTTGGCTAGCTCATGAAACCTATCAGTGTAGGCGGCATGATTGCCTCCTACCATTTTATGGTTCTAAAGTTCCAAATCTAACTTTTCCAATTCATGCTCCGAACTAAACTCTTCCCTTATTAAAGCTTTGAAATCATTCCAAGTCATGCCATTAGTTGCATCCCTACCTCTGATCTGTACCTGACCTTTCCACCATGTCAGTGCTTTGTTCACCAAAGAGCTGGTAGCGTACTTCACCCTCTGGTTCTCTAGGAAGCCACTATTATCAATCACCGTCTCCATTTTCTCAAACCAACGAGTAAGTGCCACTGCACCTCCCTTCCCATCATATTCCTTGGGTCCACACGCCTGAAAAGACTTATAAGAACACCCGTTATTGGCTTGGCCACCACCGCCACCATTATCATTCTGAGCATTGTTGACATTTGCAGTTACTTGTGTGACAATCTAGGGAATGATGTTCTAAAGCTGCTCAGCTATGATAGCAGCTATGTTGGGTTGATCACCACCTTGTCAAGTATTTACCATTCTGACAATATTGAACGTACTAATTAGGCAAGGGAAGAATAGGGTTTCCTAAACTTACTATCCTAACACTTACAAGATATAAATACAGCATACACATACAATTAAACATATACAATTAAACATATAATAAACAACAAGACATTGATAATTGCATCAAGGTCACAAGTCCATGTGTGTGATACCTTTTATAATTATGTTGGCCACCATAATTATAACTGTGTCTTTTTTACACATGTACTTATTTCTAAGAACACACTTCTCAATGATAGCATGCATTCCATATAACATAAAATTACACATAACAAAGATAGACAACTAATTCAAAATCATATCATTAAATAAATCACCAATTAAATCAAAGACATAATTTAACAAGGTTCCCTAAAATCAAAACATAATAAAACAAATAATTCGCATCCTACACTAAGGCATGTTGCTTCCAGTAGACCCCGCATCTGATCCATATTCTATTGGGTCTTCTTCGTCCCTTAGAGGCATGCTCCTAGCTGTGGACACCCCTGAATCATCATCTGACACCACATACTCAACTTGTTTCCAATACCCAATCATCCTTTCAGCTCTCAACTTCTCTTCTTCTTCCTTAAATGCTTTAGTTCTCTCTTTTTCTTCCTCTTCTTCTTCCTTAGTCAACTGCTTCAGTTTCCATGGGTAAACAGTAGTTTTCCCATCCTTAGTTACTACGGTTTCCAGTTTATCCCAAATTTTCCCATCTATGCAATCAAAGGACACCTTCTCCACAATTTTACAAGGGTACATGTTCATTGGTACTTTGACCTTGAAAGAACTTCTTAACACATGTATACCAAATCGCCAACTATAGTAATTCTTAGGTCCTTCAATCTTAACAACTCCTATGCGATAATTCCGAGGCATGGCTAATAATAATAGAGTGCACATAATTAAACACATATTCCAGATATCAAGAAAGAATAACAAAATGGGAGAGAAATAGAGATCATAAGATTAAGGCAAAATTCATCCTAGTTTAGCTACTAGAAATATAGACCCTAATACGCATCTACTTCCAGGACTCCTAGGTTATAGTCTAGGTTCAACCACCTACTTCTCTATAACCAAAGGCTCTGATACCAATCTGTCACACCCCGCCAAGGCGGAATCACGAGGTGAAACTTCATGGATATCGTTACAACACAATGGTGTCTACTATAGAGATACTAAAAGGAAAAGGAAATAACTAACGGGGACACTATGTGTCATAACAATACCCAACACAAGATAAAGGAGTCTTGCATTATTAAGTAATGTCATACACGCGCAAAGCATAATCCAACAATAAAGCAATACAATCGCACACAAATTATCCATCACAACATAAGTCTAAATCAAAAGAACAATAAAGAGAGCTCCATAAGCCAATCCTAAGGTCTCTCTAGCCACTTCTCCTAGCATCATTAGTCTCACGCTGATTACCTGAAAATGATGCTTAAAACGTCAACATAAAGTTGGTGAGAGTCATAGGTTTAGGACATCCAAAAAAAATTTAAACCACAACATTACTGTGATAAATAAAAAAAACATGGCAGGACAATAAGTGAGCTATCATACAAGCTAACATGCATAAACAATCCAAACATACCAACATCCAAAGGTGTGCTACGTGGCCATAACCACCACATAGTCTTACCACTACCAAGGTGTGCTACGCAGCTCGTAGTCTTACCACTACCAAAGGTGTGCTACATGACCACTCCGGATACATGCAGTCTTACCACTACCAACCTTGCATACTGGGATCCACAATATCAAGACACAATCATCCACAAAATCAAGAATCATACCATATCACTGTACATGTAGCACGTAACATACAATAGCCACATTATGTCCACGCATTTCAGACCCACATTATCACAGTAATCAAAACATTTCAACACTTGCATCATTTTCATCCCAAGTTTAAAAGCAATGTAAAAATGGGACTATGAAACTCACCTGATCGCGCAGCTACAAGTAACACAAACTCCTTCTTTAAACTATACACAATAAAAGCTCATGTTACCCTCGGTAAGCTAAACGTTCAATCCAATATAACAACCCTATTGATGGACTAATATCATCTATACTATATGTAAAGACTCTCTACTATCACTTTCTATCTTCATTATATCTTTTAATTACTTTTTACCTTTATTTTAAACACTTACAACTTTCTGCTCATATGCAGAATTTTTACCCAACTTGCACGACTTAAAACCCTTACCAAAATGCATCCACAATTCCCATAAAAATTCACACATGACCCCACATTTGTATACTAATCTCAGCCAGAAGCCCATGCATTTATTCAACCCATAAGTATACCCTTAAAAATCAAACTTACAAACTGGTCAATTTCGGGTCTGATTGCACACCAAAAAGTTTTGACTTCAAAACCCAGCTTAAAATTAATTTTAGCCTTAGCCCTTTTAGGGTTTCTTAATATACATATGAAAGTTATTTTCTGTAAAAGGGATTAAATTAAAACACTTCTTAAGTAGGGTTTTCACCTCACTTAAGTTGACTCAAAATTCGTCTGAAAACACAGTTTTGACAACGAATCTTGTAACCATTATTTAATTGACTTCCCGACCTCAAAAACTGTTGAGGCCAGATTTTTTGAAAAGAAGACTCAAAATGCTTCAGTTTAAAAAAAAGAATCATGTCATTTGCATTTTCCATCATGGAGAAAAACGTCAATCAATCTGACCTAAATTCTGCTCATCTATAAAACATCAATCCATGCAAACCCTAACCTAAAATTGCATGGATTCCTTCCTAATTCATATCTAATTAACATATTAATCATTAATTACATAATAAATCTGTATTTTTTATTAACCCTAAATCCATCATAACTAAGCTATAAAAATTAAGAGAATTAAAGAGGTTTAATGTGTTTACCTTTTGATTACAAGCACCTAAACAACACTCTTGATTGATCTTGGACCTAGCTTTTGAAAATGATCTCCCTAGGGTTTTGAGATGATGAAACTCACGGCACACAAGGGAAAAGAAAAAAGAATTTAGGGCTTTGCTTTATTTAAACCATCCAAAATTGGAGTCCTAGTTGGTTTTAAAATTGTAGTTTAATTAAATCTTTAGTTTTTTTTTTATTATTCCTTTTTTTTTCTTTTACTATTCACGAATTTACTATTCACTTATAAAAAATTTAATTAACTAATAATTAACATTACTTTAAGTTTCTACAAAAACCTAAGTTATTTTAACTATACATTTTTATTAAAACGCAATAAATCGGCCCACTTTTCTAAAAAAATAAACATTTCATGTCTAAATTTCACATGCTTATTTATGGAAAGTTTGATACCAAACTTTCATATTTAACCAATATCATTTCCTTCCTAAAGCAACTCACATTAATAAAAACGCTTATCTTTAATCATATTTTGGACGTAGCAATGTATGCAAAACGTCATCCATTCTCAAACTCCCTATTCCGAAGAATGGACTACTTAACTCAACATATAAACACACATAACAAAATGATCATTTAATTCTAAAACAATCACATGCATATAAACACCACAATTACCAATCAAAATGACCACGAAACACTCAAAAATCACATAAAACGAGCAAAAACTAAAGTCTAAAGGTATAAGCTACCCTGCTCAAACCACGGTTGTCACAACTATGATAACAAAAGCGTTATTGCCTTATGCTGCAACAATGTTCAACATTCTCGATCAAAGCATATTGACATCAGATTTCACTTCATCAAAGAGCAAGTGGAGAATGGAGTAGTAGAGCTTTACTTTATCAACACGGAGTATCAACTAGGGGACATCTTCACTAAAGCCCTATGCAGAGAAAGAATTGAATTTCTTATCAACAAGCTGGGAATGCGAAGTTTTACACCTGAGACACTAAAACAGTTGGCAGATGAAGCTGATGAATAATGGTGGTACCTATTCAAATATCCTGTATAATATGTTTATATATTACACACCATAAAAACCAAAAAGATTTTTCATTTTTAGAAATTTTTTATAAAAACAAAATACAAAAATATAAATTCATAAAGCCAAAGAAAAAATTAAAAAATGAGAAAAATATAAAAAGAAGTAATAATGGCATGTCTTCTGAAAATCGATAACATTTACGATCTTA
Organism: Tanacetum coccineum; assembly: GCA_026074375.1. Classification (NCBI taxonomy): domain Eukaryota; kingdom Viridiplantae; phylum Streptophyta; class Magnoliopsida; order Asterales; family Asteraceae; genus Tanacetum; species Tanacetum coccineum. The sequence continues at coordinate 11,794 of BQNB010080249.1, forward strand.
GAAATGTCATTCAATAATGATACGAGGCTGTAAATAAAGTTCGAGCAGAAGTTTCAAATGTTTTCAAAACATGCCAAATGGCTTGCTATTATTTCAGATAACAACCCAGTCATCATCTTAAAGGCAAGTATTCCGTCAAAAAGGAAACTTGACCTCTCAACGGGAATTTATTCTCGGGCATGGTCTACTTTATGACCATGCAAAGGCTTGTGTTTACTTTGCAACACAACCCGTGCTTCCTATATTTCCATAAGTGTACGTGTCAGTGCGCTTATGTGTTAAAATAAGAGAAATCTTATTTTGGTATTTGTTTTTCATTGCTTCATCAGAAAATGTTTTCTCAAATACATTCGACTTCTCAAACAATGACTACAGCTCTTTAAATAGAAAACGGGTCACTGTTTGAGGGGGAGAAAATGTCAAAAATCTTCTTCATAATAATAATGAGTTTCAGTGGAAAAAGGTTTTAAACAATAACGAAATATCATTTAAGGAAAGATAATTGAGCTTACCTTTCGTATGCCTGATATGTTATGTGTTTATGCCTTTAGGGAGTATTTTGCATAAATTAAGTCTATAGGTATGATAGTTTAAACATTAGGGACTTTTTGTGCTACTTGTTTAACTTGTATATGCCTTATAAAACTTAAATAAGCAAAATGGATAATGTATAAACTACAGGGGTTAAATATGTAAAAAATTAAAAATACGCTATACCCCATCATTCCCACCCCGTCCCTTGTTTTCACAAACACACACTTAACAGTATTTTTTTACCGCCCTCACCATAACTCGATCGCCATCATCTCCATCTTCATTACTTGTTATTTTCGCATCTAAGGGATAACTACAAACTTGTTCTACACTTCCTATACATCTCAAACCTTGAAGGAATTTTTGATTTCACCATTTTTGAACTCGAAGAACCCTAATTTTCAAATTAGGGTTTCTCAAAATCAAAAGTGTTCAAATCTTCGCGTAGAAGCCTTGTTTAAAGCAGTTTTATATGGGCTTAACATATGAATAAGATTTGATCAATTGTCCGATTCGCATATTCGGGTTTTGTGGGTTTCAATGTTTATTGTTAGTGGGTAATATAATGGATATGTAGCTTATAATCTCTTGAATGTAAAAGAATGTCTTAACATGCCATATACGTGTATAATCTTGATGAGATGATGGTGTTCTTGCTCGGTTTGAACTTTTATGCATTTGTGTTGTTGAGTGTGATACAAATTCATGTGTTAAATGCTTATAAATATTGCTTAACGGCTATACAATGATAAATATTGTTAAAGTGTGAATGCTAAATCATGTTTGAGAATTATTTGAGAGAACCTGAACTAGTCGAACCGATCTAATCGAATCTCTTTAGGAACCGATCTAGTTAAAAACCTTTGGGAACCAATCTAGGTAAAACCTTTAGGAACCCATCTAGTCGTTTCCCTTAAGGAACCGATCTAGTCGTTTCCCTTAAGGAACTAATCTAGTCGATTTCCTTAAGGAACCGATCTAGTCTTTTCATAAGGACCCGAACTAGTCGAATTACTTTTATAACGATCTAAGTCTGTCTCTTAAGGTACCGATCTAGTCAAACCTTTGAGAACCGATCTAGTCAAAATCTGAAGACTCGATCTAGTCAACATCTTTAAAAACCCGATCTAGTTATTTGGATTAAAGACCCGATCTAATCTTTGTTAAGGACCCGATCTAATCATTGTTCTTAAGGAACCGATCTAAGTTTTCTCATCAAGGACCCGATCTAGCTGTTCTCATTAAGGAACTGATCTAGTGAAATCTTTTAAGGAACTGATCTAATAGATTTAGACCAAAAACACTTAAGATCAAAATTTCAATTTGAAGGCAAATTAAAACTTAACTTAGCCGGCTATTTAAAATTGGTTAATTATGCTATCTAATTGAGTTAAAATAGGCTTAGAAGCAAGGTAAAATCAAGGTTAACAAAAACACGACTTAGGTTATCTAAATTCTCTACTAGTTAGAAAGACCACGATTCCTAAATTGTTAAAAAGTTGCCTTAATCCCTTAAGCATATAAGTCTATCTAAGTTGCCATTCAGAGGAATAGATCTTTTAAAGTGCTAAAAGTCATAAGGGTCCTAATTTTCACATCATGATAAAACATAAAGCGTTCACATAAAAGGTCTATATAGTTATGTATAAACTTGGTTATATATAAAAACTGTATTGATTCTTTCTTAAGAAGAACCATGGACACCACAAGAGCTGAACAAATTGCATTGGATGACGCTTTAGTTGCTCCTGCCAACCGACTCAAGATTGGCAAAAGTAATCTTCGACTAAGCTCAGACCTCAAGTCCAAAGAAGCAACTCTTCAAGTGGTATATGATGTTTTGAAACTCACTCCCTTCTACAAGGCATTCCAGATCACCACTGATGTTCCAGAAATATACATGCAAGAGTTTTGGGCCACTGCTACAGTTCATCACCACTCGATTCATTTCAAGATGAACAATAAGAAACATATTGTGAATCTTGAGTACTTCAGACAAATGCTTCAAATATGCCTTAAACTCCCTGATCAGCAATTCGAGGAACTACCCTTTGAAGAGGAAATTCTCACGTTTCTCAGAGATCTTGGTCACAGTGGCGAGATAAAAGTGATCACCGATGTCAATGTCAACAAGTTGCATCAACCTTGAAGATCATTTGCTGCGGTTATCAGCAAGTGTCTGAGTGGTAAAAGTACAGGATATAATAGTCTTCGACTATCTCAAGCTTAAATCCTTTAGGGCATGTACCATAAGAAGAACGTAGACTATGCCTACCTTCTGTGGGAGGACTTTGTTTACCAAGTAGAGACCAAGAATGCCAAAAGGGGTAATGAGATGTACTACCTTCTCTTTACCAAGGTCATCGTCAACTTCTTCATGACTAAGGATCAATCTATTCCTAGAAGGAACAAGGTAAATTGGCACTTTGCCAGGGATGACCACATGTTCACCATGATAAAGGTTGTCTTTAGGCATGAGGATACACAACTGTATGGTGCTATCTTGCCCAATGAATTGACAAATGAAGCCATCAAAGATTCTGAATCCTATAAAGAGTACTATGCCATTGCTTCAGGAGCTGAACCTCAAAAAACAAAAGCAAGTGTCAAGAAGAAGCAAGTTGAATCTGACAAGACAAAGACTCCTCCAACTGCTAAAGGCAAAAGACTCAAGACATCAGCAAAAGCGGCTAAACCTGCCAAGAAGAAGCAACCTGCAAAGACGTCTAAAGCTAAAGGTCTAACAATGCTATCTGAGGTTGCTTTAACAGAAGCTGAACAAATGAAACTAGCCACAAAAAGAAGTCTGATATAAACTCATAGCTCTCACGCCAGCGGCTCAAGTGCAGATGAAGGAACTGGTAGTAAACCAGGGGTTCCCGATGTACCGACATATGGATCTGATGATGAGCAAATCTCTTGGAAGTCCAGTGACGAGGAAGATGATGATGAAGTAGCCAAGAATGATGATGACAATGACAATGATGATGACAATGACAATGATTATGATGATGACAAAGCGGATAATCAAGATGATGATGGTCAGGAATATGATGTACAAGATGATAAAGATCAGATATGATAAGGTATACAAACTGTTTCTGACAAACTATGGTGATGACTTTTGATTTTTTCCCTCAAGTTTTCTACTCATGATGAAGAAGATAAAGAAGAAGATAGCTTTGATCCTAGGGTTCAAACACCTTCTCATGTTGAATCCACTGATGATGAAGACAGTGATGAAGAAATTCAAGATGCAAATGTTGAGGGAGACGAACATGATGAAGAGGAGACAAATAAAGAAGACGAAGCAAATGAATTGTACAGGGACGTGAACGTTAATCTGGGGGGAAGAGATACTGAAATGACAGATGCTCCACGCACTATCATTCAAACTACTCAAGTAATAGAAGACACTCATGTGATCATTACTCTAGTCAATCCTGAAGGTCAACAACATAGTTCTTCGGTATCATCTGGCTTCGTTTCTAACATGCTCAACCCCAGTCCAGATACAGGTATTGACTCTATATTTAATCTTAACACTGAGTCAACTTCTCTGGTAGATGTTCCGATAACTACTGTTGCTGAGCCACCTCTTTTGTCTGCAACAACTCTTCCTCCACCACCCACTCCTCTCATTACACATCTGCAACAAACACCAGTTCCGACACCAGCAAACGTTCCAAGCTCCTCCCTATAAGATCTTCCTAACTTTGGCTTTTTATTCGGTTTTAACCATAGACTAAAAACTTTAGAAACCGGTTTCTCTGAACTCAAGCAAACGAACTAATTTGCTGAAGCAATTTCTTTAATTCCCAGCATTGTTGATGCGTACCTTGCTAACAAGATGCATGAAGCCGTCAAAACAACTGTTCAGTTACAGTCAAATAGACTCAGAGATGAAGCTCAAGCTGAAAATGCAGATTTCATCAATAAACTTTATGACAACATCAAGAAATCATCAAGGATCAAGTCAAAGAACAAGTTAAAGCACAAGTCTCTAAAATTTTGCCAAAAATTGAGAAGACTGTAAATGAACAACTCAAAGCAGAGGTTTTGACTCGTTCATCTAATGAATCTAAGACATCTCATGCCGTAGCCGCCAACCTATCCAAACTAGAACTGAAAAAGATTCTCATAGATAAGATGGAGAGCAATAAGTCAATCCACATATTTGATGAACAAAAGAATCTCTACAAAGCATTGGTTGACGCTTACGAAAGTGACAAACTTATACTTGACACGTATGGAGATACTGTCTCGTTTAAAAGATGTCGAGATGATGAGGATAAAGACGAAGAACCCTCCGCTGGATCAAACCGGGGGTCCAAGAGAAAAAGAGCTGGAAAAGAACCAGAGTCAACCAGTGTACCAAAGGAAAAGACCTCAAAGACAACTGGCAAGTCAACTGAAGGGTCCAAATCTCATCACAAATCTCATCAAGCAGAGGAGCCAATGCAAATTGCCAAAGATTTGGAAGAATCCGCACATCAAGAGTTCAAAACATAAGTTACTGAAGATCAACCTAATGAAGAGACCTCTCAACTTCCTGATTGGTTTCAGAAACCAACAAAACCTCCTACTCTCGATCGTAATTAGAACAAGACTTTGACTGATACTCATGGACCTGTTCAACCTTGGCTAAGCTCTTTGGCCCAGATGGAAGATCTACGTAAGTCGTTTAATGAGCTAATGGACACTCCTCTTGACTTCTCAGCATTCGTGATGAACCGACTTAAAGTTGATACTCTAACTCCTGAATTATTAGCCAGTCCAACATTCGAGCTGATGAAAGGATCATGCAAGAGTCTGGTAGAACTTGAATATTTCTTTGAAGAAGTATACAGGCCAACACCTGATTAATTTAGAATGGTACAACCTGAAGGTCAGCAATATCTCATGATCATGCGAAAACCTACCATTAAATCTAATTCTCTGAGGTCGTCATGTCATACCTTTTGATCACTTCATCAACAACGACCTAGTGTATCTAAGTGGTGGTATCTCAAGCCGAACATATACAACTTCAGTGACGAAGACAAAGGCTGCAGATTACGGGAATATCAATAGATTGAAGATCTGGTCCCTAACACAATGTGGAGTCAAGTGCTGGTTAGCTATGACAAACATGCACTCTAGGGAATCTCACTTTAGGGGCAAAAAGGACAACAATTCTATGGATTTGCTGCTAACAGGGAATCTGCGTGAGATGTATACTCAAACGGCAAATCATTGTTGTCATAAAGTGCTTTCAAATTGTCGAATGGGATAATTACAAGCATTTGGATTGGATCACTGTTCGTAGAGATGATGACAAGCTGTATACATTCAAAGAAGGCAATTTCAACAGGCTTCGCATCCAAGACATCGAAGACATGCTGCTTCTTCTTGTTCAAGGCAAGTTGACAAATCTCACTGTTGAAGAATGCCTAGCTTTTAATGTCTCCTTGCGAATGTTTACAAGAAGCGTTGTCATCCAAAGGCATGTGGAAGATCTTCAATTAGGTGTCGAGAGTTACCAAAAGAAGCTCAACCTCATAAAGTCGGATACGTACAGACTAGATCTTAAACGAATGGAAGCTTATACAACATACTCCAATCCTAGAGGTTTCATTTACCAGAACAAAGACAAGAATAACAGATTGATGCGTAATTGTATGAATACTACACAACTCTTAGTTTAGTCTGACGATACACTCAATGATGTTCGGACTGATCTTGATGATCGTCTAAAGGGAATTCGGATTAAGTAACTGCCTTAGACTATCTGGAGACAAAGTGATAGAGATAAAGAAGGAGCTATGATCCAGTCAATTGATAAACAGCTAAAGACCAAAAGGATTATGCGAAGCTTGGAGAAATTTGTTGGTGGGAGACCGTAAGAGGGAGACTTTTGGCTGCTGCAAAAGACCATATGATATATCATATGATGTCCTCATCATAACAGGTTAAACCTTGTATGTAATAAATAACTTGTGAAATTTGTATATATGTAGTGTAGACATTATGGTGATATTAAGAAGTGATCGAGTACAAAATTTTCAAGAATTTCTTAGTAAATTCAAAAAATTTCAAATTATTGTACTCAGTATTGTCTTATATACCCTTAAATATTAAGGGGGAGCATTAAAATATCCCTGTTAGATATTGTGTACTTTTTGTCCCCGAACGTTTAATCAAATTGATATCCAAAATATCAAGGGATTAACATTTTGGATAAGGGGAGAAAATGTGATTAAACTTAATCTAATTTGTATTGAAATGTGATCTGATAAAATGGACTCAATGCACTCCACGCTTAGCATGTACTATGGTTACGATGCACATGTTAAGGGGGAGCTTTTAGTGATGATGAAAAACTCTCAAAGTGTAAATCTTTTGATATTTATATCAAACACTTTGATTGAACTTTTCAATGATTTTGGCTTCGATTGGTTGGAATACTCTGAATGACGACCTTGTTACTTAAATTTATGGGTTATAAGTTGGTTAGCTATAGGTATTCTTAATCCCATTGATACAGCCAAAAACCGATGGGATCTACCCAGGGATATCCACTAGATAGTATAGAAGTCCTTAAGTATGATACAAAAGAAGAAAAAGTGAGGATCGGGAAAAGTGATGACTGAGATAGAGCTAGTACTAAAACAAACCCAACAAGGTACTAGTTATGAAGTCTCGGTAAGCGTTGAAGGGGTTGAAGAATTAAAAAGAATTGTAAGGATAAATGGTGAAAAGAAAGAAGCCTTCATGCACTTGGTAGGAAACTGGGTATTACAGAAACTGGCGGAAACATAAGGTTGTTGTCTGACATTGAAGATTGTCATAGACCCAGTGACGCTATGCACAACCCTCCCTAGCCCACTCAAGGTCTCATTAAAATAGGACTCTTGTTTCATTTATCACAGAGATTACACGCATTTCTATCCACTTGTCATCCGAGTTAGTTTGGTATTGGAGTATGGTGGCAGTCAGTATGCTCCAGCCTCCGATCACTCAAAATAAAGTTGCATATGAGTCTAGAAGCCAAAAGAAGATCATCCTTAAATCTCAATGTAGGTAACTTGTCAAATTATGTTTGCTATCTCACACAATGTGGATAACAAGAAATTATAAAGAGTCTACGTCATTATCCTTGTGATTTTGCCGAAAAATCCGAGTGATACTTATGTATTAACAGTTGAAGATGGAAATCTGCTTGAGCCAACTCTAACAAGCTTATGATGGTAGGTGACTTGTGCGATTCTTATGAATCAAACTTGTGACAACTGGAAAGCAACAACGGTGCGATTCTATATGAATCAAACTTGTTCCAGGTTATGGATCGACGATTGATGAATTTTTGAAATGATTAACACTCTCGATGTGTCACAAAACCACTTTAGCAAGTGACACGTCGATTGACTTTTCAAATTGATTTTTCTATTCAATCGGTGAGATAGTAACTCACTGGTTCACTCTTATCGTGTTGTCTGCTTTGAGACGTTCTGGTAATGAGAACATGCTGAGTTTGATGAATCTAATGCAAATGTGTTAGAAAGATTCTATACTTCAGCTGGAAATCCTGTCAAGGAGATTCTTCTTAAATTGAATCTACCTGATCACAGGTCGATCCTCATGGATTCAAAGGTTACTCCAACCAAACACAGGCGAATGACAAAGCCATATTTGTCCCCCCGCTTTATTGCTAACTGTTTTAATGCAGGATACTTAAAGATGGAGGTGAAGGTACCTGATTCCAGCTGACTCACAAGATTCATAGCCACATGCTCATACCCGACCGACAAACATAAAGACATCATGAAAGCTCAAGTACATGTTTCAAGACTTCCGCTACTCTGATACCGTACGTCTTTCTTGAAGTGACGAAGTATTAAAGTCAAAGAATTTCAAAGAAGTTTTCGTCACTCTGATACCGAACGTCTTTCTCGAAGTGACGAAGTGTTAAAGTTAAAGAATTTCAAGAAAGATGCAACATTAAAGCTTTTCAAGTCAACAAATCAAGAAAGGTATGAGCATGTCAGTCCAGAAGTCACAAGTTCACAAGATGACAATGATTACAAGATGGCAAAACAAGATTATACTTGGTTGATGATCTCAAGGTGTTCAAGATCACATTCAAGACAAGATAAAGGAACAAGCTCAAGCCTAAAGTTAATGATCACTACATCATATCACAAGATTGAAGTTAAACGAGCTCAAGACTAAAAATGAAGCATAATATGCTAGGTTTAAATTTTGTAAAATGGAGTGACCTCCCTTAGGGGGAGATTGTTAGGAACACGAAAGTGTCGGTCACTTCCATAGATAACAGTCGTTAGCTCGTTAAGTAATTTTTGGAAACTTACATAGGTAGTTAGACCAAGGCCCATGGATAAGGCCATCAAGACAAGGCCCATCCACCCCTTGTAAGTATATAAACACCTCTCCATGCCTTGGAGAGGTGGTTGGTTGGTTGGTTTATTTTCTCACACACTTAATGCATTTATTTTTCTTTACTTTCTCTCACTAGAAATACCTCATTCCTTCCTACTTTCTCTGTCTAGTTCTTGTTGTTAAAGATTACTCATATTTATCAAATGTGACATTTTTGTCTCTTTTTGCTCTATCTGTTTTATATGTTCTGTGAATTCTTTTGAACATATTTTTGATCAGTTTCTTTCTCATGTGCTTATTCTTGCTTTTTCTAGCACATGTCATACACTTTATTTGCATTTTTCTTTTGATTTCTCTTTTTGTGTGTTCTGACATTTTTTTTCGAACACACTTCAGATTTGCTTTTTCGTGTATGGTTTTTGTCTCTCTTTCTGTTTAGAATATCCTCACCAAAAATTCTTTGTGAAATTATACTCTTTTAAGAATGATGAAGATACTCTCTGATTTTGAATAAGACACGTATTTAAGAAATTGAAGAGATATCATTCATATTCTTAAAACGTTTTTGTGAAAGAGTACCATTTTTTAAACAATATAGAAATTGAGAACTTTTTCAAAAATCATTTGTACAAAAGCATTTGTTTTTTAATCATAGAATCTGTTAAACCCAATTCATCAATTGAATGGTCACTAAGTCACTCACTCCTCATTCTATTCATTATAGAAAACGAGTCAAAACCGGACATGACTTAGACCACTTAAACATTTAAAATTGAATTATCAGGCTCTAGTTATTTTAAAAATCATCAATTTTGCTTATTTGTAATGAATATTATACCATGTAAACAAACACATCTAATTCAACAACTGAATGGTCACTCCTCATTTTGTTCAATGCAGAAAATGGTCATAACCGGACATGACTTAGACCACTTAAACAATTGTGAATAGACATATTTGACACAAAGTATAAATTTCATTAAAACTTGATCACATGTTTTCAATGTTTGTAGTACCTTTTTCACAAACGTTTGAAATTCAACTTTACATGAGATACTAATCTTGTTATTTACAGACATTCGAGCTTTAGACAACACATTCAGACATTTATCATTATCACATATTAAATCTAGAAAGCCCCCCCTAAAAATTTTGTGCGTTTAGCAACAAATTCGACACTTTTGAAATTGAAAGTTGACTTTTTCAATGTTGACTTCTGAATTTTGACTTTCACAGATTTGACTCTTCCGAATTTGATCCATTTCAAATTTGTTTTGTCGAAAATGAATTACTGTGTTAGAAACAAGAAATGTATCGATCACTTCCAATATTTAGTAGCCAAAGCCCGTAAGTTAGTCAATATTTAGTCTATAAGCTAATATGGCACAAAGGCCCATGGAAAGCCTTCCAAGGCCCATGGCCGGCCAAATATGTGGTATAAATACCCTCTCCATGCCTTGGAGAGGGTGTTGGTTGGTTGTATTCTCACATTTCACTTAATGCATTCTATGTTATTCACTTTCTCTCTCTAGAAAATACATCATTCCATCCACTTTCTCTCACTAGTTCTTGGTTCATATATCAATGATTACAAGTATTCTTCAATTGGTATCAAGAGCCATGGAGTGATTTGCTTAGTTTTTGTGTTTGGTTTGTGGTTCGTTTTTGCTTGTTATTCCGTACGTTTTTCTTTCTTTCTTTTCTTTTGTATTCGAAGCTTAACAATACACTAAAAGGTCATTTACCTTGGTAAATTTAATCTAGTATCTTAGGATATAGGTGTATTTGCTTTGGATCAAAGAAAAATTCATTTTTGTTCATCTTTTGTTTTCAAAAAACCTTATAAAGTACAAATCTTGATTTTGAAATTTTCGGCTTAAAAACCAAAAAGTTATCATTTTTAAGGTACCTATAGGTTTAAGAATACTAGTTGTACAAGAAATTTTGGGAAAAAACAATAAAAAAGGTGTCTTTTTGTGTTTTAATGATTTTGAGTTTCGTCAGTGTGTTACATGAATTAGCAATTTTTAGTTTTATCCGAATTAGCAATTTGTGTTTCACCCGAATTCGCAATTTTTAGTCTCATCCGAATTAGCAATTTGTGTTTCACTCGAATTCGCATATGTTAGTCTCATCTGAATTAGCAATTTGTGTTTCACCCGAATGCGTAGTTTTTAGTCTCATCTGAATTAGCAATTTGTGTTTCACCCGAATTCATAGTTTCTAGAATCAAACGAATTTTCAATTTTTTTGAAGGCTTCGAATTCGCAATCTTTCAGAAGACTCCGAAATTGCAATCCTGTGTCCCCGAATTTGCAATTTCTAGTTCGACACGAATTGGCAGTGTTCTTAAGGACACGAATTTACAATTTATCCTAAATACCTGAATTTGCAATTTTTTAAGGACACAAATTTGAAATCTCACTTAATCATTCAAATTCGCAACATTTACTTAAAACTCAAAATTGCTTTATCAAAATTATACGGTTTATTTCTTTGACTTGTAAAATCCCGTGAAACACTCAATTGCTTTCTCGGTTTTGTCAAGAATTGTAAAATCCCGTATAGTTTCAAGACTTAAAAAACATAAAAGACAACACCATCAAACACAATTACTTTCTATCTCCGCTCGATCAAACGGTAATCATTGAAAATACCCATTTATCAATGATGACTCTTGCTGATAAGTTACTTCTCTCGGGTGGTGACAATAAACCACCGATGCTTGAAAAACACTTGTATAACTCGTGGAAAAGCAGAATGGAACTTTATATGATGAATAGACCCACGGTAGAATATTCTTGCTCTGTTAGAAAAAGGTCCACTTGTTTGGCCAACAATGACAGGGATGGTGTAACCTAGACCAAAGGGAATAAACTGATTAACGCTCCAGAAACCATTCAAGCTGATTATGACATCAAAGCAATAAACATCATTCTACAAGGCCTTCCAACTGAAATTTATGCTCTTGTTAGTAAACATCATGTAGCCAAGGATATTTGGGAGAAAATTAGACTGCTCATCACGAACGTCGTAACAAAGCAACGAACGAGAGTGTAAGTGTACGATGACTAATGATACGTTTACCTAAATGAAATGAGATTCCGATACACGAGTACTACTTGAGAAACCACTCTGCTACTCAATGATATAAATTTACAAATGCCACTGGAGCAATTTCAAGTCAATACTAGTTCTGAACACTCTTCCTACCTGACTGGATCAAATTCCAACACTGATGTTAAGTTGGTCAAAGATGTGCATACTACTAAAGTAGATCAGATTCATGCTCACATTGGAACACACATGAACGACATGCAAATAATTCAATGATCATGAACGTACTCCGATCCTCTTGCTTTAGTTTGCATCTCACAAATGACACAGCTCCTTATCAATCTCATCACACTCTACCAGAACTCTCAACATATTTCAAATCAACAATTATGGTTTCACCTCATCAATCTTCACTGTATGGATCACCTTTGAAACTCAACAATAACTCAATCAATCATCACCACATACCTCATTCCAATCACCACCCCCCAACAATTATCAAACCTTAGTTTACCACAATGTTTTCTCTCCATCATCATCCCTTCTCAATTGAATTACTCTCCCACATCAACCAACAATCTGAAATTTCCTAATTATACTCCGTTTGACTAAACCAGTTTTCAAGCACGTGATGATCCAATTGAATGCCATCAATCAGTCATTTCATCCATGTCTGCCTGTAGTTAGTCCGCTATCCTCACTACTAATAACCCGCTCAGGAAAAAGGGTGGAAGAGGGGGGGAACATCGTCAAACCAAGGCAACAAGCTACATTAATGATGGAAGAGGGACCGAACAACCAGTTCAGGGAACAAATTATCTTATGCTGGCGGGTACTACAAAACTTCAACTCCAGGAGCAAGTGGGAATAACTCGTGGAAACAGAGGATTGTTACATGTTACAACTGCAAAGGGGAAGGACACATGTCCAAACAATGTACTAAACCAAGGAGGAAACAGGATGACACATGGTTTAAGGATAAAGTTTTGTTGGTTCAAGCTCAAGAAAGTGGTCAAATTCTACATGAGGAGGAACTAGCATTTTTTACAGATCCAGGAATTCCAGACGGTCAAGCCACATAGACTGTCATTACTCACAATGATGCTTATCAAGTTGATGATTTGGATGCATATGACTCTGATTGTGATGAACTCAACACTGCCAAAGTTTCTCTCATGGCGAATTTATCTCATTATGGTTCAGATGCTCTTGCTGAGGTCGTCCAAATTATTCTTTGGTATTTGGACTCCGGTTGCTCCAAGCATATGATCGGAGATCACTCTCAGCTCACCAATTTTGTCAATAAGTTTTTGGGTACAGTTAAATTCAGAAATGATCACATGGAAAAGATATTGGGTTATGGTGATTATCATATTGAGAATGTTACGATATCAAGGGTTTACTACGTGGAAGGACTTGGACACAACTTATTCTCTGTTGGGCAATTTTATGATTCGAACCTTGAAATTGCTTTTCGTCAACACACCTGCTTCATTCGTAATTTAGAAGGTGTTGATCTATTGACTAGATCTCGAGGCAACAATCTGTACACTCTGTCTCCTTGGAAGATATGATGGGTGTCCTCCCCATATGTTCTCTGTCAAAAAAGGCCTCGAAAGAACTAAGTCTGGAATATTGCACCGAGACGTCTGTCTCATCGAACTTTTGGTGCATTAAACACTTAGCTAGACACGTCTTGTTCGTGGTTCTCCCTAAGCTTAAATTTAAAAAAGGAGACCTTTTGTGTTTTAGCTTGTGGCAATAGGAAAAAAAGCAATAAGAAACCCCAACAAACTAAATTCTCAAACACCAACCAAGAAAAACTCTTGTCTTTTGCACATTGACCTTGTGACCAATGCGTGTCGCTAAGTTTAATGGAAAAAAAGAATACATCCTGTCAATGTCGATGATTACTCCTCGATCACATGGTTAAGTGCTTAAGGTCAAAAGATGAAGCTCCAGATTTCATAATCAAGTTTCTCAAGATGATCCAAGTACGGCTCAAGTGACTGTCCCGAAGAATCGAAACAGATAAAGGAACTCATTAGTTAATCAAACTTTGCGAATATTAGAAAAACTATATCTCTCAAAACATCTGTTGCTCGCTCTCCACAGCAAAATGGTGTCGTTGAAAGACGAATCGACGCTTAATTGAAGCGTGCTAGCCCGCACAATTTTGAATTTATGCGAAAAGCTCCGTATTTTATGGCAGAAGCAGTTGCTACCTGGCATGGTTACAACACCAAAAATCGTCCATCAATACACCTTCGTCACGGCAAAACACCAATATGAAGCTTTTACATACAAACCTCCTACCTGTATCAATTTTCCATTATTTGCGCACTCTGCTATCCACAAATGATAAGTGAGAATTTTGGTAATTACAACCAAAGGCTATATTGGTATTTTTCTTGGTTATGCACCCACACAAATGAAAGCATTTCCGAATTTACACCGAACGTACTAGACGAATCATGGACAATTCATTAATCTTTGATGACTGAACTGCGATGGCTTCTAAACAAAGCATTCAGACCCGCACTCATAAATGACTCCTGCCATAATCATTCAGGACTCGTGCCAAACCATGAACTCCTTCAACACCACTTGTATACACCTTCACGACGCGATTGGGATATTATGATATCAAAAACCGATCGTTGATGATATTACTCACAAATAAATCCTCTACCCAGTGATGATTTACCAACCCTAAAGACATTGCGTCCAGGTTATTTATAGAAGTAGAAGCACCATTCCCGCTGTAGCAACCGGTTCACGCTTTTCCTCAACAACAGTTGACCAACGATGCACCATCACCAAGTAACTCTCAAAGCAACATACTAAACTCAACCCGCCGTCATTCCTAAGCGATTTTGAAGAAACAATCATGATATGGAAAGTTGCACAGAAGGTAATGCATCTAATACTTGGTGTTCCAATTCTAGAAGTTCTTCTATCATCTTCACATCGGATTCTATTCAGAACGAAGTGTGCATCCCGATCACCAAATTTCTAAACACTCTAGCAAATGGACTAAGAGATCATCCACTTTTAAAAAGATAATCGGATGCAACTCGAAAGACCATTTCCACAAGGCTTGCAATTACATATCAAGTCTCAGTTCTGTTACTGAACGATGCTTTACCACACTGCTAGTTGAACCCAAGACGAATAAATATGATTTGATCAATCCTGTAATCAAAGCAATGCAAGAAAGCTCAATGATTTCGAACAGCCTCTGAGTAGGGAGGCTTGTAACCCCGACAGACGAAAGTTATGGTGATTACTTTAAAGAGGGATCTAAAAGTGAAGCCTAGATGAACTGGGAGGAATTTTAAAGATCTAAACTTGTTAGTGGCTCATGTTACCAACAAAAGGAGGAAATTGATTTTGAATAATCTTTTGGCTCCGTTTGCAAAGATTAAGGCTATAAGAATTTTTCTCAGCGTTTTGCCGCTCACGTTGTGAACATGTGTCGTCACCAAATGATGTGAGATTGCCGTTTTATCCGAATGTAATCTACGGAAGAGGTTTATGTTAGGCCAGCCAACGGGTTTTGGATAAAGATAACCCAATCACGTATACAAGCTAAAAAGCTCCTTGTATGGTTGAAGACAAGCTCCACGGCTAGGGTATGACATGTTGTCTTTCCGTTCCGATATACAAGACTTCTCCAAAGGCTCAGTGACCCAACTCTGTCATCCGTTAAGGAAGGCAAAGGAATTACTTCTGGTCTAAGTATAATGTCATGAGATTATCTTTGGCTGAATCTACACCTAACTGTGACCTATTTCTAAAATCAGGTGTTCAAAATTTAAGATGTTCAAAGATGGGAAAAAACTTAAAATCTCAGTTTTCTTAGGACTACAGATTTTTCAAAATCCCAGAGGCATCTTTATTAACCAGTCAAAATATGCCCTTGAATCTTTAAAGAAATACGGTTTTAATTCTTGTGACCCAGTGGATACTCCCATGGTGGAGAAATCCAAACTAGATGAGGATAAAGAAGGGAAAGCTGTTGATCCATCACACTATCGTGGCATGATTGGCACCCTCCTTTATCTTACAGCCAGTAGACCTGACCTACAATTTGTTATATGCATGTGTGCCCGGTATCAGGCTCGGCCTACCGAAAAGCACTTACATGCGGTCAAAAGGATCTTTTGGTATCTAAGAGGAACCGTTAATCGGGGTCTATGGTATCCGAAGGATTCTTCGATTGCTCTAACAGCATTTGCAGATGCGGATCATGCTGGTTGTCAAGATACACGCCGTAGCACATCTGGTAGTATGCAGTTTCTGGGAGATAGACTTGTTAGCTGGTCATCAAAAAGGCAGAAAAGCGCTGCGATATCCAGTACGGAAGCTGAATATATTGCTATGTCAGGATGTTGTGCTCAAATTCTTTGGATGAGATCACAGCTTACCGACTATGGCCTTGGATTCAATAAAATTCCAATGTACTGTGATAACAAAAGCGCTATTGCTTTAAGCTGCAACAATGTTCAACATTCCAGGTCGAAGCATATAGACATCAGATTTCACTTTATCAAGGAGCATGTTGAGAATGGTGTGATCGAACTTTACTTTGTCAACTCGGAGTATCAACTAGCGGACATCTTCACTAAACCCCTATGCAGAGAAAGAATTGAATTTCTTATCAACAAGCTGGGAATGCGATGTTTTACGCCGGAGACTCTGAAACAATTGACAGATGAAGTTGATGAATAGTGGTGGTACCTATTCAAATATCCTGTATCATATGTATATACACTAAAACCATAAAAACCAAAAAGATTTTTCATTTTTCAGAAAATTTTTATAAAATCAAAATACAAAAATATAAAACTCATAAAACCAAAGAAAAAATTAAAAAAAATCAGAAAATATAAAAAGAGGTAATAATGGCATGTCTTCTGAAAATCGATAACATTTACGGTCTTAGAAATGTCATTCAATAATGATACGAGGCTGTAAATGAAGTTCGAGCAGAAGTTCCAAATGTTTTCAAAACATGCCAAATGGCTTGCTATTATTTCAGATAGCAACCCGGTCAACATCTTAAAGGCAAGTATTCCGTCAAAAAGGAGACTTGACCTCTCAACGGGAATTTATTCTCGGGCATGGTCTACTTTATGACCATGCAAAGGCTTGTGTTTACTTTGCAACACAACCCGTGCTTCCTATATTCCATAAGTGTACGTGTCAGTGTGCTTATGTGTTAAAATAAGAGAAATCTTATTTTTATTGGTAAAAAGTTGTCTTAACAATGAATCAGTGTTTTCAGTAATAACAAAAAGATTTTCAAAGACAATTCGACCACTCACACAATGACAACAGCTCTTTAAATAGAAAACGGGTCATTATTTGAGGGGGAGAAATCGTCATCAAATAATCTTTTAAAACGGTCTTTCAAAATAAGTCACAGAATAAACGGATAAAGTTTTTGATAATGACGGATAACAATTTAAAGGGGAGTTAATTTATATTAACTACAAGGGCTTTAGATGTCATTTGTTTAAAACTTTATGGACTTATTTGCAATATGAGACCCAGTGAGTATAGGTTTTAAACTAAATTCGATCATTATTGCCAATGCCTTATAGTTGTAAAAGATTTAGGAATGTTTGGAAATAATTATGTAGTTTTATAAGCCTTGAAGTTAATTCTCATGTGATATACTTAAGCTTATTTATTCTTCAAACATGATCTCGAGTATGTGTGCGTACAATGTGTTGTTGATTCCGAGGTGTCGAAACCAGCAAGGGGGAAGGAGTAGATGTATACTTGATAGAGTCCATGGAAGTCTTTTAAAGTCACCTTCTTTGAATTTTAGGCCTTCTTTGTTTCTTTCGGGTGCACTATTTCAATCACATGGTGGAAGAGACATCTCGTCATTAGTCAATATGCATCATTTGAGTCCCCAGGGGGAAGTGTTGGGAGTATAATTATTTAAAACGTGAAAAGAGTTCTGTCTGATTCAATTAATGCCTTACCCGACCGGTTAATCTCTAAGCTTATTCTTAAAATGAGTAGAAATATTTGATAAAAGAGGTACACATAGGGATTTAATTGTCTACATCCGGGACTTATTTGACTTTGGTGTTACAATTTATATCATAACTATCCTGAAGAGACAAATGCGCTCATCCGAGACTTAATTGACTTTGGTGTTGAGGTATCAAATTCTTAAAAGGGTTAATTGTGTACTTCGGATATCTGG